>JANHGN010008212.1:96774-131695 GCA_024605025.1 Megaceryle maxima
GGTGGGGGTTGTTTTTTTTTTTTTTTTTTTTTTTCCTACCTTTGTTTGGCTATACACTTGTAAAGGATAGGTTGAAATCAGGACTCACACACTAGAGCAAATCACAAAGGGGGCTGCTTTAGAGGCCAGACCAATCCCATCTGTAAAGGACAAAAGCTGCTCACTGCATGGTTACTCAGAGCTATTCAAGGATGGAAAATGCAAGAAATAATAGAGGTGAGCTGCAATTTCCAAAGATCCCCTATATTTTGTTCTGGTGCTCTTTCCCTATTACCCAGATTAAGTCCACACTGGGTGAAGTACAATTTTGGGCAAACAACTGTTGTAGAATAAGCAGCAGGTGAGGAGTTGGGGAAAGGAGTTTAAACTGAAGTCTTTTGCTTCGGTAATGTCTGCACCTTGTCATATTGTAGCACTGTCAGAACTCTAGTGTTGAATTATTGCAGCTCTATATTCAGATGACCTCTTTGTGCCACAGGGAGTCATGGAATACTCTGCTTCTCAGAGTTGTGCCCAGGATGCTCTGATACAGGAAATGTCCACTAGGTACTGGGTGGAGAGCACACACATCTCCAGACACTTTATGCTTTCAAAGCTAAATATCCTTGCAAAATACCTTTCAGAAACTGTTTTCACTATACATAGCTATAAAGACTGCTTTTACAAAACTATGTTTAAAAAAAGGAAAAAAAAAAAAAAATCACTCAAAACTGATAATGCAAAAAATCGGTGAGATGATTGTAACATAAGAAGTTAATTCATGATTGTTCCTCTAAAATATAATCATGTGGACAGATAAATGTGTACTGAAAATATATTTTAAATCTAAATTTCAATATTTATACCTGAAGGGACAGCAAAGGGTGTAAAACAAACCCATACAGTTTGCAGAAATCCTTAAACAGTCATTGTGTGGTATATTATCACAGTCTAACCATGAAATGCAAAGAATGTGGTTTGAAATGAACCTCTGTTCTCAGCCCAGCCTCTTGGGCAGATGGGTGTCAGAAAGCTGTTTTCTTCTGTGGGCATTGGAAGACTGAATGATTCGTCATGTAAAACGTACCAGGACTACAAAGACAAAAAGCGTAGTTGATTAAAGGGACCTTTTGCATTTAAACTTGAACTTGCCATTTTTGTCAGTGTAGGCTTTTGGTGTGAATACTTGTACTGGCTCTGTTCATGTCTTTTTAGGGGAGACCAGAATCACTGAAGTCCTGGTGGAAAAGCAAAACCACATTATTCTTATCTAATTCAGAGCCCTGCATATGCTGTGTGGTACCAGTAAGGTACCTCCTCTCCTATCAGGTCATTCTTCAGTGCTATCTTGCGTATGTTTAATTATGTGCTGCTTATTAACAGAAAGTGGTGAAAATAATCAGCTGTACAAGAGCAAATTACTAAAGCAATACAGCTAAAAATTTTCAAGGAAACTGGTTTCGTGTTGGAAACTGCTGATTAAGTAAAATGGAAGCATTTCATATAGACACATTCTGTTTAAAATTTCAAGGAAAGCTTTTGAACCTTTTTTTTTTTTAATTTGAGAGGCCAAACCCATCTCATTCCAATTATAATTTTAGATGTTGCATACAGTGTAAGTCACTGTAAAGCACTTTGAAAGGCAATTTCAGTATTTCTTTTTGCCATTTCTTGTATTTTTAATTATAAAGCAAACTTGAACATTTTGATGTCTTCCAGTGGAGGATGAAGAGTCTAATTTGAAGTCAGTAGAGCCTGAAGTTGGTCAGTATCTTATGCAGATGTGAGGTTAGTACCCTACAAAGTCAGGTGGAGGAGTTAGATTGCAGGAGTTAAGAGAAAACAGAGAAACAAATCTTCACATTGAAGTTGCACATCCTGTCTATTTTAACCTTGGTCAGGCTTTAACGGATGTCTGCTTTAATGTGCCTGCCGATAGCCAAATCTGAACCAGAGGGCTGTTAGAAGTGCTAAAATTCCTAGTGGAGGGTCTTGGAAGTCCATCCTCACTGGACTACCCCAGATTATGGAAGTTTTGAGCTCTGAACTGTCACTGATACAGAAATTTAAGGAAGGATTCAAAGAAGGCTCAGCAAACACAGGATTGATCCAAACATGGGCAAAAGAACTTGACAACAGTAGAGCACCCAGGTGCTGAGAACCAGATAATATCATGGTGTTACCTTTGCTATATGTGCTTATAATACAGTAACCCAGAGGAAATAATCCCATTGTTACAAAACAAGAGAAGTGGTACATTACCTGATAGGTCTTCTTGTTTACAGTGTCTAAGATCCACAGTCAGTGTTCTTCAGAGTGGTAGGTGATGAAATAAGAAGGGAAAAGGAGGAGTGGTTACCTGGTTCGTCCTATTGGACACAAATTGAGAGGAATTTGGGCTGTGTCATTGTTTGGGGACTAATTGTTCAGAAGTAAACTGTGTGTCCTGGTTCATTCTCTGGTTTGCTCCAGCCAGGGGGCTGAAATGTCCCCTACAGAGATCAGACTGTAATGTTACTAGCTGGATTTGTGATGGCATGATTGTGGCGGTGCCCATAAGGAAAAGCATTGAGGCAATTATTTGTCCCACGGATCAGATGAATATCCTTAATGAGAAGCTTCTAGCACATGATTAAGAAAGAAGAAAGTAACAGTACAATTGCTTCTTTATATTCAACAGATGTTTCCCAAAATTAGTAGTAAATTCTTAAGACCTATACTATAAGCTAATATTCCCTGGAGTAACACCTTCTGCTATCTCAGAATAATTGTCATAGAATCATAAATGTCTTGAGTTGGAAGGGACCTTAAAGATCATCCAGTTCCAGCCCCCCTGCCAGTGGCAGGTACACCTCCCACTAGACCAGGTTGTTCAGAGTCTCATTCAGACTGGCCTTGAACACTTCCAGGGATGAGGTTGATGAAGTTGTGGACAACTTCTCTGGGCAACCTGTTCCAGTGCCTCACTCATAGTTATGATTATTACTATTACACAAAGGTTCTTTGTTTCAGGATGTGCATTATATAAAGCAAGAGGGGCCATTTGATGGTGAGAGATTCAACATAAATGGAAAGATAGATGAAGGGAAGCATTGCAGTGTGTTTGAGTCATGTATTATCTCACTGGCCTTTGCTTAACAGGTCTCACTCTGAAATACGGCTTTCACTTTGCCTCGCTTTCAAATTCTTTAAAAATCCTTTTAGAAGAAAATGGCCAGAGGTTAATAGTAGCTTTACTCTGAAATCTGCTTATGCTTTACATAAGATAAAAGCCTGCCTGTCTATGTTAGATGTCTGATTAGTTTTGTGCCACCTTGTATGAGCATAACAAGTAAGACAGTGTTAAACAACAGAAGGTCAACTGAATTCTAGTTTATCCATTTCTTCCAACTTACAGAAAGTGACGGGAAAGAAGAAAGCAGCACATAATAGAATGACACTCAAATGTTCAACTTCTCATGTAATTTCACAGACATTAAAGAGAGGTAAGTTTAGCCTGTTCATTTCTACTTTGGGATCAAGTACAATTCTTTCCTATTCCAAAGGAGAGAGTTCACCTGATTGGGAACACTGCTGTGTCCAGCTGGTGGATCTTCTAGCAGCTGCAATCTTCTAGCAGCTTCAGCTCTTCAAGTGAGTGCAGCCAGCCATGATGGTCTGTATAGCCAATTTTTGGGTGTTGGTTTTTCCCCTCCCACAGCCCCTCTTTCAAGAGCTAGGAAAGCTTCCATGGATTTGAGACCTGCACTGTAGCTGAAACTGAGTCAGCCCAGGTTTTGACAGAGTGCTGTTTTGCTGGCCATGCCTGCATGCTGCTCTGATGCTTCTGCTGCTGAGTTAAAATATTCTACTCCTCTGAGATCAAATGGGATGTCAAGAAAACATGGCCATAGAGGTTTTGGTAACACGACTACCTCTTTCAGAGCTAGCCCAGGACCCTTGGCGTAGCATCACATCATGTATGTATGTGTTTGCAGCCCAAAATATATTAGCTTGCATAGCTGCCAAACTGCATGACAGAATCATACATAGCTATCTCCCTCCTTTCACTTCTAGTTCACTTGTGTTATTCTCGCTTTTCACATTTGTTTCTGGTCTTAGAGCAGTATCTGCAGCTTTGTTTCCTGCAGAGAAAATGCTAGTTTGAATTCTTCTCACTCAAAGATCTAAAGCGTCACTGAATCACAGGCTTTCTACCCTGAATTCAATAGACTTCAGGTGAGGTCTTAAATCTGCTTCTGTTGTGCTTTCTTTCTACTTTAAACCACACTTACATTACTTCCCTTGTAATATTTCTTGGCGCTTGGTAGCACTTGAGAAAAGTTCCAGTTTATTACTGTACATGACTGTCATTAATGTGCCAATGACTCTGTCTTCCATATTGCTGAGGATGCTGAGAAAGATGCCTGGAGACATCCCTGTCCTTTCAGATTTCAAATTCATATTTTTCCTTACTCTGTAGTGTTTAGGGAGATCTTAATTTGCATGACCTGGCTCATATCTGAGATTATTTGAATCAATTTTGAGAGGAAGCTATGTGTAAATTATATTCTATAATCTAACTCTATATCTGATGCTTCCTTTGCGTTTGCTAGTGCTATGCTGAAATTAATCAAAGATTTGTGCTTTAGGGACCCAGGAAGTTGATTATTCTTATTTCTCCTATCCTCTGTATGCCCATAGATTTTTTTTTTTTTGCCTCTCAGAATTTGTTCTTTCTTATTTTATTGGCAATAGTTGCTGTCTTTACTGCCACAGAGCAGAGCTCAGCAATTTTTCAGGGATGCTTTGCTATATTGTGTTTTCTGTCCCAAGATGGAAAGCAAATGTGTTGGCAGAAATTTAGCAGAACCCAAGAGATTCTTCCATATGAAGAAAAAAGATGCAGCCAGACAGTTTAGCAAAAGCAGTGGTCTAGCTTTGGCTGAGTTCAGTGGGCAGCAGGAACCACTGCCTTTTCATTGAGGTTTCCATAGATGCTATAGTTCCCTGTTCCCTGCACATGATTCGTGTTGTCCATATGAGGTGTTTGGTATCCAAGTGCAGTGGCATGGCCATGGCTGGCAGCCAAACTCCCACCAGCTGCTCACTCACTCCCCCCTTCAACCAGAAGAGGTGAGAAAATAGGAAGGTCAGGAATGAGAAAGCTTATGTGTTGAGATGAAGACAGGGAGATCACTTCCAGTTACCATCATGGGCAAAACAGTCTAGACTTGAGAAAAATTAACTTAATATATCACAAATTACTATGTATTTAATTACCAATTTGGTTATTGGAAAGCAAAAAGACAAACACTAACATAGAGCAAATAGTTTTCCTTCTCCCTTTCCCAGGCTCAACTTTCCTTCCTTCACTCCCAATTCCTTTTTTCACTACTTTATCACCACAGGTTATGTAAGATTAGCCTTCAGTGAGGCAAGAGGCAGCAGGCTTATGGTCTGTACCTAGCAGTTCCACTCTGCTGCTCCCTTCTTGTCATGCTCTTCCACTCAGATGCAGGTCTTCCTCAGACTGCAGTGAGTATTATTTTCCCAAATCATCAACTAATACAGGATTCAGTACTCCCAATACCCTGGTCTGGCCAGGTCAGGCTGGGTCAGGTCTCCTTGAAGTGGTGGCACCTGCACCCCATGTTGGGTGTCACACAGAGCAGTAGAGTCAGGAGGAGACTTGAGGATGCCCAGTGACCGGGAAACCTGCACTGGCCCTTGTCTCAATGTCCATGGTTGTGTGTGAAGGTGCTCAGCACTTTCCAGGATTAGGCTATCAATAATAAACCATTTTAAATATCTCAAAAGCAGTGCTGTGATGACAAGCCAAGTAATTAATTGCATTACTTTTAATAGACCCTTCAAATAGTGCCAAGTCAGTGACATCTGCTGCAGTGTGGAAATACCTTCAGGGAAGGACATTTTTAATACAGTGATACCTCAAAAGGCAGGCCATAGATAGATAAGCTGAAAATGGCCATGCAGAGGATAAAAATGTTTTAACAGACTGTTAAGCTCCTCTGCTTACTGCTCAGCCAAAAAAATGACCATTCACCCATTTACTTGTAGATAATTTAATTAGGACCTATTTTAAAAAACAGAAAACCTGTCTGCCTAAGATGCAGTCTGCACTTCTTGGAGAGCACCTAATTTCTGTTTGGTATCAGTATTACTATTGCTCATTGTAGCATAGTTATCTTTCATACCCAATGGTGAATCAAATCCAGGGGAGGCTTCATCCTCAGCTGATGCAAACAAGCTTGCCCCAGAGCAATTAAGAGCACTGATTAACAGCAGCAGAGTACTCAGAGCTGGAGTTTTCATACAAACACATTCACTTGCTGCTGTTTCCCTTGGGGAAAAATACAAAAGGTGTTATTAAAACAGGGTTTGTTTATTGACCTTCTCAAGTTTCTGTGTTCATAAAATAATCTCGGTCATTATCAAGGCACCTTTAGCTAAGATCTACTGAGTTCCTTGAAAAAAAATTTGTGCAGAATTGATGCACCAAAGCTGGACAAACAGAACACCAGGGAATCAATTTCAGAGGATATGATCTCATAATCTCACTAACTATTCATCTCTGGAGATGGATAGATTTTGGCTGGCAGCTGCAATTCCGGAGATAAGTACATCCATATATTTGAAAGAAATGGAACCCTGTTTAAAAAGGCATTTACTGTTATGTTTTCATGCTTGTGTCAAGTCTCCAGGTTTGGATTAAAGGCCAGGCTTGTTCTTGTTTTGGTGCTTGTACCTGGCCCACTCATATTCAGTGGAGTTAATGTGGAAATAAAGTGACTTAACTAGATGATCCTGCTCCAGTGACTCTCAGGAGGACTGGCAGAAATGCAGCTTTCTCGGGTGTCTCTTCAAGCCTTTGTGACTCTCTCTGCACCAAGAGCTACATGCTGCAGTGGCAGTGCTGAGCTGGTGGAGTTGGCTTTTTGTCTCTAAGTCATGGACTTGCACATCTAGGTTTTTTTCTGGAGGCAGTCTGCAGCCCCTTGCACGTAGCAAAGGTGAATCACTGGTTCTACAGAGCTTTAGAAATGGAGAGAAGGAGAGGGACAGTGTGCCATGCCAGGTGGATTTTTCTTATTGTTTAAAAATATCACCGCATAGAAAATAGCAGAAAAGTTGCCTAAAAGCAGCATGGAAGCCAGGTAGTGTTGTTCAGTGGGTCTTCGTTATCTCTGTGGCATGGAAATAGAGAGCTGGTAACAGTGCTTCAGTGACTGGAAACCTCCAAGGTAATTTCCAAGATTTGCTGATAGTTTACATGGAAATTGGGCAAATAATTTTGCAAGAGAGTACTTCCCTGTTAATTTCTCTTCTCTGTATGCTGTTTTCCCAGTAAATGACTGTTTTATTGCCAAAATTCACTTATTTGGCTGCATTGTTTGTACAATCTTCTTTACACATTATGTGCCTAAATTTCAGATCTTTCCAAAGGACTCATGATTTCCCCTGACATTAGCTGAATCTGCTGGAGTCCAATATCTGAAAGAGGAGGTTTGCTATGTTCCTTTAAAGCAGCAAGTGAAAAAAACATCCTTTCAGTGCTTAAATCTAGAAGCAAAGCTAGGTCACATCAGCTCTGATGCAGTTAAGCATTTAGGTGGGTGAATAGGCAATGTCAGTACTTTGATTCCTAGGGGCTGATCTCATGTTTAAAGTTAAACATGTCTATCCGCCTTGCTGACGTGCGGCCAATGTTCCAGAAGCTCAGGTGAAACAAGCACTTGGCCAAACCACCCCATGTGCAGATCTACATTCTGCATCCTGTCATATGGTGAGCTGGACCCTTCAGAGGAATAAACTCTCAACCTTAATTCTGTTTTATTTACCCAGGATGGATGGAAATGGCACACTCACATGAGAAGGGAAATCAGCTTGCTGGGAGATGCAGGACATCCATAGGGATTAGGACTGAAGATCTATCTAAATGAGGGCTCTGGTAATGAAGCAAGGCCCTTGTAAAAGGGCCCAAAAGCCTTAGGCTGGGCTTGTAGGTAGAAGTTTTGGAAAAATACACCAGGGAATAGTGTGAAGCTGGGAGGTGCAGAGCCTGATGCTTTAGAAATGATGGCTCCTGAGGTCTGCTCTGGGTGGGGGTTGCACAATGCTGTACTCAAAGAAGCTGATGCTGGTTTTCTTGACAGGAAGGAGGAAGAGTGATGAAGGAAGGACAATTGATGTTTGAAAAACAGGATTTTTTTGTCTTGCTTGGACTTCTGTTCTGGAAGATGTAGATCAATATTAAGTCACCTTATCTGGGTCGTGACCCTGTGATGAGAGAATCTGATAGGATGAATGAGCCTATGGCTATACTGAATAATCCCGCATTTCAGGAAAAGCTGTCTCTGTTCAGTGTAGTAGTAGTGGGCTATGTTTTATTAAGTACTGTAGATGAAGCCAAATTGCTCTGTACTTGCTGCCATGTGAGCAATCCCATCATGTTACATATCCAAAGTTACAATAAGCTAACTGGGAACAGAAATACTTTTATGATGTGGTGAGGAAAAGGCATTTTAAAAAAGGTGAACCACCATGAAATGTTGATCCTCTGCTGAGATGTTTTGCACATTACAAATCACAACTGGATTTTCAAAACTGGGGAAAAGAACAGCACCAGAAGAACATGTGCAAGGGCTGTGCCAGACACTGTGTTCTCATCTCACAGTTGCACCATGAATGAGAAGTGTTGCCTGAGATTTCAGGATGAAATTCAATAGGTATTAAAAAAAAAAAAAAAAAATTATATCAAACCTCCTTTTCCATAAGCTTTCACCTGATAACAAACTTCATCCTGTGGGCCTAGTAATTCTTGCATGTTGTAGCTGAAACGCTGCATTTGTCCTTAGAGCTGACTGATGGGTGAAAAACAAAGGCGAGCCACCACTTGTGAGAAGACTGTTGGTGCATCTCAGAGGTTAGCAAGGATTAGACCTTATGACAGCGAACACCGTGGAGAGTAGACTGGTTAGAGGACTGTCTTCTCCTTTGCTTTCTGACTGATTGCTCAACAGGTTAACTGAATATGCTTAAAGTTTTTTGGTGCTGGTCACTAATTTGTTGAACCCAACAAGTACATTTCCATCATGGTTTTCAGAAGACTGGAGGATACAGAGGTCTTGTGTGAGCTGCAGGCATGATTTCAATGAATGTTTCTATTTGTTCTCCCTTCGGCAACTGTGGGCCAATGGCTTGTTCTGTGAAATAGACCCAAGTATTAAAACTTTTCCTGAAAAATAATCACCTAGTATAAAGTAGATTTTAGTAAAAGTGTACAAGTTGCTTTTTTGTAAAGAGTTTATTGTAGTGCCCGTTGGAATCCATAAAAATATTTCAACTGACTTTGGTGACTACTGATGAGATGAAGTAGGATGTTTCATGGAAAACCTGGAGGAATATGGTGATGATGCTATATTAAGACTGTGAACAAAAGCCATTACTCTCACTAGCATCAGTAAATGGGGAGATTCTTCCCCCCCCCCCTTCACTTTCTTACAGAGAAAGAATATAAAGGTTAGGAAGAAAGGCCCTAGAGCAAAGAGAAATATGAGAATGAGTCAGAGCTTTCAGCAGGACCTGACTCTGGCTGAGGTTTTCATCTTTGTGCACAAAATGGTTCTAGGATACAGAACAACCAGTGAAATCAGGACTTATATGCAAAGTAACTAAGTGGGTGAATTCAGTATGTATGATGGCTTAATTTTTCGAACTGCAGAATAAAATGTGACAAACTTCCAAAGAAGCACAGTCATCCTTGTTTCAGTACTAAGTGCTCTGTGGGAGTTGCAGCACTGATTAAGTTATAGACTGTGGATTTCAAGGGCCTTTTCTCAAGTATGACAGTGAGAGTTGTTGATAATGAGGTTAAACTTCATGTGGAGACCAGGTGATACAAGGAAGCTGAACTACAATGGGGCTTTCTGCACTGTGCTCTGTGTCCTGCTCAAAGGTCAGCTGGAACAGGCAGACCTAGGAGAAAAGCAGCAAGTGAAAGGCAGTTTTTCCTTGTTCTGATACAGAGCAGGAAAGCAAACTTTGCCCTCTTTACTTCAGGTTTTCCATAGGCTCACAGCTTTGGCAAGGAAGGTACATAGAAATCTGTTGGGGTTTATTGGTAACGTGAAAAGTTTTATTGACAGTTTTTGCTGATGTGGACTCTGTGAGCAGTGAGCTCCACAACTTTCCAGTGCTGCAGTGAAGTCAGGAAGCTCTATACAGGTGTGGAAGTGTCCTATGCAGAGATCTCTGTCATTGTAGTGGTTTAGACACTGCATAACATAGGGGTTATTTGCTGCACCACAAGCAGTTGTGTGTTTGAACATGTTTCAACAATATGACAAAGACCTGAAAAAAAATTGTTGCCATTTTTAATTGAAGAGCTAATTGTTAAGAAGAGAAGAATGGGACTACTGCTTTTCTTGTGTTACCTACTTAGTTGGCACAACTCCAAAATCAGCTGATACAGAGATAAATTTGCATTTTTGGAGAAAGCTATAGGTAATCCAAATCATGTACTTGGCTATGCACTCCCACTCCACTCAAATTTCTTTTCCGAGGTGATGAACATACAAGGAACTTAAATATACTGTGGAGGAATAAATGCTACAATAATTTAAAAGGGGGAAGAAAACCCACGAATCATGATGAGCTGCTATTTTCCAACTTCTGAGTTTGATTTATACCACTTTTTTTCTGAAGCTTTTGCGTTGGTTTCCTCTCTTCCATTCCTTTCTCTTCCAGTTAAAGGACAAAATGAGCTCTGTTGAAAAGAGAAGTCTGTGGCTTGAAGTCCTATTCTATGAATTGAAGTGTCTTAATTTCTGCTTAGACTTTTTGCCAACTGTCTCCCAAGTGAATTTCATTCATTAAAAAAATGCAGTTTTATTTCTTCATTTTATCTATATTAAGTTTGGGTAACATTCAATCCCAACTACTATTTAGCCCAATGAAGAAAAGTTTTGTTTTTCACCAACGCCCACAACTTAATCAGTGTTTGTAGATATATTACCTTCTGTTTCCTCTTCAGCTTTGTTTTAGCCCATCCGTATTAGGTGCGGGATTTTGCCAATTCCCTTGTTAAGTTTTTGTTTTCTACCAAGCATGTAACATAGCAGGATGGATTTGCAAGGCATAGTCTCATGGGAAAAAAAAAAAAATTAAAAAATTCCCTGCCTTTCTGTTAACCAGTCTGATGTCATTCAGACAGATCTTTAAGTATTTCTTCTAAATTTTTCCTTTAGTAACTTCTATAGGCAGTGAAGAAAGTCCTAGTTCATACCAGGATCCATTCTGAGAGAGGCAGAAAATTCCAGGTAGGCATGGGGGGCTATCTGCCACCAGTTGGCCAAGGTCACTCTGCTCAAAAGTATACAACCCCACGCCAATACTCAAATATTGTTTCAGTCTCTTCCTAATTGTCTCGTCCAGAAGCTACTTCCCAATGGCACAAGGTCAAAAAGTGGAATGCAGTTTGTAGCCAAGACCCAAACTGAGAGAAACCAAAGGGTCTCTTGTGCAGGAAATGTAAAATGCTGCATGTTTCCTTCCCTAAATATAAATAATTATCTCTGTGACCCCAGTTGCATGATCCCTGGTAAGTGATATAAATAGTATTTTTCAACCGAAGTGCTGAGATGCTGACTTTCTGGGAATTTAGGTAGGCAGGCCTCTAAGACTGACAGGAAGGACACTTGACAAAAACTGACTTTCAAAATTCACATCAACAGCCTGTTCATCTGCAGAAGATTGTTTTTGTTCTGAAGCAGGTTTTGTAACATATTATTCCAGTAAATGTAGGGCTCTATCAATGATGCTGAGCTGATAATCCTGGAAACCAAAGCTCTCATCTTATAAAAAAAAAAATATAATAGGGCAAGCAGCAGAAGTGGATGTTTCCTACCCTGGCCCCCTCCCGGGAGGGGAGAACATAGCTGCATCCCTATTCCCAGCGGGTGCTTTGCCTGCTGAGCAGCTAGTAATGGAGTATTGACTCACTGCCACTTGAAATATCTCACATACTGATGTTGTCCAAACCCAAAGTGTATTACCTCTGCATTAATTGAAATGTAGCTTTCAGCAGCCGTTATAAACGTGCTTGACTGTAGTGTGAAAGCATTTGTTTCCAGTGGAGATCCTGATAACTAGTGAGATTCAGGAGCGGTGACTGACCTTTGATCATCAGCTTTCATCTTGGCATGCTGCCTTACTGGGAGGAGGAAGGGAAAGTTCTCTTATAAGAGCCAACTTCATGTCAGTGTCTGCTGTTAACATTTAGTTTGTTTAGCTAAAAACACACAGCTTTGAAGATCCCTTTGTACTGAATTGCCTGGCTCCTTTTCCCAGTGGTACTCATAGCTCAGAAGTTATGACTTACTTCATATTTAATATGTATGTGACTTCCATTTCAATGCATATTGCAGCCACTGCCTTTCCAAATTTGCCTGTCTCCTAGCTTTCCCCTCATTTCACCTCAAAAACTGCCTTGGGATTTTCCTCACGGCTGCCAAAGTCAACTTCACCTCTTCCTTGGAACCTCCTTAGCTCCACTATTGAGGGACAAGATCTCTTCTTGGATGCTGCCCAAGGGCTACTCTGCCTGTACTCCCTGCAGGCTGGAAAGGTAAGAGAGCAGCTCTGCAGGCTGCTCCATGTTTTTGTCATTGTTGGACTTGAGGGAACCAGGGCTTTTGTGCCTGCAGTTCCTTTGGGATTTGCTCTCGTTCATCCTCCCCTGGTGCTTTTTCTGATCGTTCTCTATGGCACAGGGTCAACTGACACCTGTTCAAATCTAGGTTTTAGATTGCTGTCTGCTATATGACCTGGTTCCTTCTGTGGCTTTGAAGTAATTTATGCAATCCAAGCTTGACTCCAAGGTTTTCTCTGAAATTGCTCTGATTTACCCTGGTTATACAAAACCCCTTTAGCCCCTGCACTGGTGATGTAGTTCATTATTAGTGGAAACAATAGCAGATAAGTATCTTTGTCTTCCACCACACCCCAAAACAAAACTGAAAACTTACTAAGATCTCGTAAGGCAAGCTTGCAAAAAGAAATGCAGAAAGGGAATCACAATATTTAAAAGAAATGTAAATTGAACACACAAAATAAATGCATCCTAGGATGTAAGCTAATTCTGCAATGGCAGCTGCCCACTTTGATGTGGGCTGTGTTTGTTCATGGTGTACTGCACCATTACACTGTAGGCTAAATAACCACAATGAAAGGTCAATGGCATGTTCAGGAGTGTGCTAATTTCACACTATGCCATTGTTAATAGGCAAGATTTAATGGAAATTACTCTTGGTATATAGTCTCCTAAACAAATTTTAAATCATTTTGATCTGCTTTGTTAGAGGACCAGTTCATTATTTCTGGCAATTTTCTTGTTGGAAAATTAGTCTCATTGTTAAATACGACAGATGTGTACTGTTATTTCTGTTGGTATTCTCCTCCTCTTCTTCAGTTTCATGTTTTCTGGTGTTTGACAAGGTCCGTACAAGTAGATGTGCAGAAAAGGGGGAAGGAGTAAATCTGTGAGTGGGTTGAACTCATTTCTGGTACAAGTTTAGAAATGTAAACGTTTTCCATTTTTGCAATTTTTTTGCTATCACTCTTAATGGTATATTCTGAATCTGTTTTGTTGTAACAGGTCACAAGTCACTTTGCATTTTGGCTAAGCTATGGATTTTTTTTTAAACCTGTGTTGCTATCTTCAATCAATTCATCATATACTATCGCTACGTGGTTTTCTACAGAGCACCAACTTTTGCTCTGGTGTGAACTGATACAATTCTATTGGCTTTAGCACTGCTGCATTTTCTGTATAGTATCATACCTTTGCATTGTACTTAGGAGAAGAGGCTTGTAAGAGCCACCTGCCTGGGAATCTCACTGCCTTTGTGCTCCTCCAGATTTTGCAACCTGCCTCGGTTGCGAATATTGCCATTAACAGTCTGCCTGGCTGCACATTAGGAAACATTAGAACAAGCACCTTCACTACATGCCTGTTGTCACTCCTGGAAATTCGATGTGCCACAGCAACAGCAACCAAGCTGTGCAAGCCAGGAGGGCCTGATTCTCAAAAGGAAAAAAACCAAAACCCAACTGGATGAGGACATTCAAGTTCTAGATTTAGAAGCATGTTAAGTAATAGGTCAGTGTGTCTGTCAGAATCTGAATGGCATATTTGTGTATTCATATTTTATTAATGTGTATTCATATTTTATTATGGTATATTCATATTTTAAAAATGGTCTCACACTAACATCACTCAGTAGCTGACAAGGTTCCTTTATTGAGCTGAAAACCCAGCCATGTGCCACCCTTGCCTAAGTGGAGTTTCTGAGTGGAGGCTGGGGTCTGGCCTGGGTTTTGATGGTTCAAGTTATGGTGAGGCTCTAGCCTGAGAACCTCTTCTTTTTCAGTAGGTAAGTATGTTTTGAAGGTCTGAAGCAAGAGAGCATTTAACAAGCCTCTGCTGGAATGAGCACCAACAGACTAAATTGCAAAGTGCAGTGTAATTGAATCTGATCTCTGGCTTTTACAGACTGTAGTAATTGGAAATTGTCTTTCCTTTAAATATATGCCATTCCTAGGATGGTTTCTTGAACCGGTCATCTGATCATTTTTAAAGACATAATAATGTGAAGTAAGAAGTGGTGTACAGTCCCCTTGGTACTGGTGAAGAATGGCAAGGTAGAGACTGTGGGATACTTCCTGCTGTGTCACTGGTATTAAACTAAGTCCTACACAGTAATTAACAGCTTAGCAAATAGGAACTCACTCCTTGAATAGCCACGGCCTGAAGCCCAAATATCAGTGCTCTGTTCCAGATGACCTACAGAAGGGCTGAATGGAAGCCGTCCTGGCTTGCACTTGGCAGCAGGATGCAGCGTGCCACTGCATGCGCCCCTCCAGCCAGCCCTACAGGGCTGCCTCTCAGCAGGTCTGTGCTCTTCACTCCTCTTTAGTCACTGCCTTTGTCTGAACACTGTCCTGCCCAGTGGCTAAGCAGTTCTGTGTATAATGCAGGGAGTCTAAAAATTATTTTCATCCACGGAAATATGATGATTTCCCTAATTTTTTGTTCCTATATGTCTAGGAGATCTAAAAGTAAGGTTTGAACTTAAGGAAACAAAGTAAACCAGATGAAGTCTAGACCTGAACACTGTCTTTTGTAATGTTGTAGACTTGCTGTGTATGGCACACATTATTGCTCCTCCTGTGTCCTTTTTCTGTCTTGATAGCTTTTTATTTTTTTTTGACATGCAGGTATTGACTAAACATTGTGCAGAAAATCACAAACAGATTTGAGGCCTGGAGTCTTTAGGGGAGAGCCTTATTGGAGAGCCTATTTAGCTTTACCAGGAAGAAGGTTAAAAGTTGATTTGCTTAATATAAAGTACTCTCATGGTAAGACTGTACTGGTCAGCAAAGAACTATTGAATGGCTCAAGATAATGTGTGGAGATGAATGAAATATGTCTCAGCTATCTGCAACCTGAAGCACAGAAAGCTCAAACTAGAATTTTGGCTTGCATTTTGAAAGGATGGTATATTGCCAAGAAAAGACTCCTAAGAAGTGATTGTTCATATTCTCTTCCTTAAGATAATATGGAATAACTTTTCTGAAGACACATTTTAGTTAGATATTTACTTAACTAGATGGATATTTGGTTCTATATGGAGTTACTGAGCTGAAATTAAAAGGGTGGTGATACACTGGAGATTAGACAAGGTGATTGGAACAGTCCATTCTTGCCTTAAACTCTCTGAATCTGTAACAGACCATTTTCTCACCCACACGTGCCACAGAAATGGATACTCAAAACTGGGTCTAGGTCTATGCCAACAGTCATGAATTCTTGAAAATTCAGGATATGATGGAGGGTAGGGTGTGGACCTTTCCCCACATCTACCTACCTTTTCCATGGGGGAAAGAAACACTCTCAGTGCTTTTAAACAATGCTGTAGGTAGAAGCTGGCTATCACCTTTTCCTTGTCCTTAAAACAGCACTTTTGTTGTCATCCTGGCTGATGAGAAGAGGACTTATCACCACTTCTGCTGTTGTGCATAGTAAGTAATACGAGATATCCTGATGGTGCTTTAGAAGGTTGTCATCGGAGGATGACCAGCACCTACTGTTCCAAAGACTAAGTCCCTTTTGCAGTTTCCAAGTAGTTCAAAGCTGCCATCCACCTGTTCTCTCTGCCAGTCGAGATGATCATGCTCTCAGCTTTCCATTTCATAGTCAGGGAACAGCATGAGAGTTTGGCCTGTGAAGACAGTTATTACCTGCAACTGCATGCTGCTGAGACATGGTTACAAGTTGGGTTTCTGTTTCATGTTTCTTATTTGCTGTAACCATTTGGACTGGCTATGGCATTTTGTTCAATGTTTTCCCTTCATGAAATCCATCTGCTGGTATCTTCTTACCTAAACATATTTTGCATGCAAGTTCCCCAAGATAGCCAATGCTTCCCCAGCTCCCACCTCTTTCAGGAAATGCTGAGCAGTGGTGTTTGGAAGAGTGGGAATGTGTTACTGCAATCGTAGGGAAGGAGTTGGGATGAGGTACATATTGCCCATTGCTTCCATTATTTCAGCTGGAGTTTGGTGTGCAGACCTCTAGCAGTTGAGTGCCTTAAGTGTGGCACCTGAAATTAGAAACCACTTTTAATAAACACTATATAAATAACATTAGTATGAGGGATTAAAGGAAGAGCATTGAAGAAATTGAAGGGCATTGGTTGATGGTTCTCCTTATGACGGTCCTTCAAACCTGTGACCATATTCCACTGTTTACCCTGCAGTATTACTTACTCTGCTGTGCCAAGGCAGTTGTCTGATTTGGAAGAGGTAACAGTTTCACATATGTACCATATTTTAAGAATGATTGATTGGCTTCCAGGAATCAGTTTTAGTTACACCCAGGTAATTCTGCTAACTAATAAATGTACTGAGCACTAACCTCTGTATGTCTGCTCAGAAATATCTACACACGCTATCTGAAGGATTCCTTATGCTTTTAACTTTTTTTTTTTCCCCCATGCTAATGTCAGTGCTGGGATCCTCCATTCTCTAGTAAAGGTAGAAGTTGCATTTTCCTTCTTTCTAGGACACAACATGCTGCCTGAACATTTCTACCTCTGAATTCACAGCCAGGCTTCGCCCAGAAGGTGCTGACATAAATTATTTAATTTTGCTTTTTGAAGGTTCCCTCTGGTCACATAAAACAGATTTTATTTGAAAGTGTTTTTCTTAATCAGTTTTTCTATTGGCATTTTAAGCCATAAAGTTGTGCTGAATGCACTTGGATAGAGCATACCCTTCTAAGTAACGTTTGTCTTCAGGACCTTGTACCAGATCTCTTTAACAAATGTTTGATGAACATGGGCTCTGATGCTCCTGTGGTAGTGCAGTGTTGTGGTATTTCTACAGAAAGGCATACTGCAAGCAGTTTGGACCTAAGAAGTGGTTAGCTATGTGTGGAACATAAGTCAGGGGCTCTGCTGTGAATTCCTCTATGAATCTGTTATGTGATCCTGAGGAAGTCATGTTGCCTGGCCATTCCTGCTTCTTCCCACTGTCTCATCTGCTGACAGTACTCTACTTAACATGTTTCCTATGAAAGGTAGTAAATATAGCATTTCAGAGTCCCAAACTGTAAATTTTCCAACTCATTTTATACTGATACCATTCCTATTGGATTACATAAGACATACAAAGAACAATTTCATCTTCACCTGTTGGTATCACACATCCTGAACCAGACTTATGAAGGCATGGTGTCCTGCATAAATAACCCACAGACAAATAATCTCATGAGGGTACTATTTGCTCAGCAGTGTGGTTTTGAAAGTTCATCTCACTGTGGTGCAGGCATTGTGTTAAACATGTCTTGTTCAAAACCATTGAGAACATTCAAGTTGACAATTACAAATTCCCTTGAGAATATGAAATGTTGCATTTTACAGGGGGAAAAAACCCCACTATAAACAAAACAAACAAAACAACCACACACACACACCAAAAAACAAACAAACAAACAAACAAAAAACCCACACAAAAAACCCCACCACAAAACTCCTACATTCAATGCTAATACTACACACTGAAGTATTTCTTAGTCGGCCACTGAACAGTTTTGCTTAGCGAGATAATTTAAAAGTACTGTTTGTTTATGCCTTCCATTTGTCTGCATGGTAGGAGATAATAGTTTAATTTTCATTGACTACACCATAGACCTTGTGCTGCAAAGCACTAATTGTTTGAGTTAGTAAAAGTAAAATTTATCTCCCCAGATTCCACTGAGTGCAACTTTTAAAATCACATGTTGAATGATTTAAAAAATGAACAGTTTGCTTTCCTCAAGTTCAATTATAGAAACCATTTAACTGCTTGGACTTCCCCCAAAATCAGTCTTTCCTAATAATATATATTTGTTCAGTGTCTATATTTGCATAAATTATTAATGCAAAACCCTGCCTTCATTATGTAATGTGATATGAAATATGGTCACCAGCACACATGTATGGCAGTAGGTTGTGCAGTGGAAGCAAAGCACTGATAGCTGCTTTAGCTTTCCCTGTATATCTGAGGTGGCATGCACTACATAAGTCTGTATCTAGATAATCTATGCAGGCTCTATAACAGAGAGCACAAACAGCTTCATCTACAAAATGTATTGTACAGAGATTTCCATGGGGAAGGAAGCATCTAAATATCTTAGTAGTTCTGCAATCAAATACATGGCAATTCTGAGATTTTTCAAATGGTGCTGTATTTGTTTCCTTTTGAAAATGTAGTTGAATGATGCCTGTGCACGTCTTTCAGACAAACCACTATTCTGTTGATCACTGCTGATCATCCAGATGAGATCCAAAAGCAGAGCTTCCACTTCACTAGGCTCTGCCATGCCACAGCTGATGATGGATTCCTCTGGCTGTGATATTTTCCAGCTTCTGATCGATGTCATTTCACTAAGCAAAAAGAAATACAGTATTCATAGGGAGGAAGAGCGAAAGCAGGGCTTGTTTCTCGATGATGCTAGCATGCAAGCAGCAATGCACACACCTGGATTTTGGTCCCCACTTTACTTTTCAATGTGTGCTACACATGACCCAGCTTCTAACAAAAGAAATCTCTTTTCAGATATCAGATCCCATATTTAGAAGTTAACATTAAATCCTATTTCTGTGCCAAGCAGCTTCTCGTTAGTTGAAGCTATCTAGCTACTCCCACCTGTGGATCCAGTATCATGAAACTAGGTATGGATTTCTTTAATGGTCTCTTTAAATGAAAAATCAATCTTCTGGATCTCCTAGAAAGATTTTGATAGGTCAAATGTAATTTTCCTTGTAGGACCTGGCCATGACACATAAACTACTGTCTGAAAAGTAGTGAAAGCTTTGGGGCTTTATAATGGCCATTAAGTAGCATCTATAAAACTGTATTTGTCTCAGGTAAATATCTGAACATGCTGCTGTTATCATTTAGCTGCATTGTTAAGCATTGTTTCAGAAATTTTACTGTTGCATCACCTCAACTCAGCTGCAACTGCAGCTTAAAGAAGTAAAGCAAAGCTTCCTCTATGTTTTCTGCAGCTCATATACATAAGCATTAGAAGGATAAAATAAATTGGAGGTGCAGGAGGCTGTCAGCAGCAAGTATAGCTGTAAGCCTATTTTCTTTGTGCATTTTAGTAGAGATCTCCTGCTACCCTGAAGCCTGTATGTGGCTCAGTAATAGCCTCCTCTGTGTTGCCTTAGCCACGGCTCATCATTTGCTGCAAATCTAGTACTAAAGGCTGGAGCCTGCTTCATTACACATCGTCTTAACCTTGCTCTGCCCTTCTACCCGACAACAGCCACTTTGTTTCCTTTCACTAACAGTCAAACATCACAAATTCCTTCTCTCTAAAGACATTAAAACAGAACCAACACCACCCCAAGTGGTTTCAGAACTAACTGATTCAGATGCTGGAGTCTGCTGCAAGGCCAAAAATAACTCCCCATTTCTTTCTCCTTCATTGGTGAAAGGAGGAGAGAAAGTGGCCAATGACAGAGACACAAATCCCCCGTAGGCATCGGAGACAAATCTATTTCATGGCAGGAAAAAATAATGCTCTTGAAAAATGTTTCTTTGCTCAGGCCAATAGATACAGAACTGCTGCATGCAATTTTGCTGAACTGATCGTATCACTTGAATGGCTCACGGACTACATAAAATGCATTACATAATTATATTTTTAAACACTGTCCCCAGCTGTGCTGATGCACATAAAAGCTGTGTTTACAATGGACTCTGCACATGTAATTATTTTGTGGCACTAGCTCTCTGCATTTCCTTGATGGATGCTCCATGGTGCATAAAATTGTAGCTTTTATCATAGATTCTTGAATATATTCTTTGGCTGTTTCAGCTTTAAATACTCTGTTGTCCTCGCATGGGTGAACAGGACTGATGCCCGGAAGGGCTAAATTATAGCATCTGAGGGAACACCTTCAAGTCCTCTGGGAGCAGCAGAGAGGGAACATGATGAGTGTTGAAGTCGAGGCACCTGGGTCACAGGAAGCACTGAGCAGCAGAGCTGACTGCTCCTCCATGAATGGTTTGATGTGCTGCTCCTCAGGGTAGAGCAATGGCTCCACTCCTATTTGGCCTGCACATGTTCATCCTGGCCTAAGTAACACTACGTCAACCCTGCAGCATGGGGAGGCTAGGCAATGCCCTATGCCTGTGGGGGTGAAGGGACTGGAGGCTGCTGATGTAGACTCAAGAAGAACGTGGCCTGGACTGTCAGGATCAAAAAGTGGCTTTGATTTATCTTCCATTCTGCTTGTATACAGCAAGCAAGCTCGCAGCATTTCACTGGAGCTCTCCCTTGTCTGTTTTCCATCCAGTTGTAGAGTACCCAACATTTCTCATGCTAGCACAGTAGTTGTTGTGGAGGGCCCAGTGAAGACGACAGTGGAATATTTATCTTAGATCTGTTCCAGTATTCTTGAGTATTAATATCGCTGTGAAAACCTAGATGCTGGAAGAATTGATACATAATACAATCCAAGAGTTTTGCTGCCGAGCAATAACAGTTGGAAATAAATGAAGATAAAAAGTAGTACAATATCCTGAACAACAGCTTCAAAATGATGGAAAAGCAGCATCATGTGTGCTATTATTTTTTTTTCCCCAATTTTTACTATAGCTGCAAAGAACTGTCAGACTTCTATTGTCAATAAGCAAAATAGTTTGCCATTTTACCTCTCATCGCTGCCTAGCCTTACGAGACTCCACAAAGGAAATGTGGATTTTGTTTTAAGCCAGTATTTCATGACAGATGTTTGGTTGGAAGTTGGGTCTGCTTTCTGGTAATAGATAGCTTGAATTCCTTTGTTATCATTCTGTGCCCTTTTCAGTCCTGTGTTTGGTCATGGCAGCTGGAAGCCTCTACTTCCCAAAGGACAGTTGCACTATGTAAAGTAGTAATTGATCTATTGCCAACAGTGACCAAATTATTCTACAGCAAATGGCCCAACTATTGGTAAACCAAGTTTTCCACCCTCACATGAATAGTCTTCTCCCAACAATGAAATTGTTCAGCTATGGATGTCCTTAGCATTCCCTGTGTTTGGCATGTGAAGTTTACATACCAGCTTCTAGGCTGTTCATGCATTTTGCACCAAAGGGTCAGGCGATGGAAGAGCAGTCTTTGAAGTGGAAAAAAATGTGGAACTGTGAAAGTTTATTGTATGTTCATTTGCATAGTCTGCCTTTCAGATAAACTGCATCCCTACAAGTATACTGGTACAGTCCTGGGATAACCTACAGAGAAGCTGAACCACCAGAGAGATGTTTCTTCAGAGAAAGCAAGCAAAGGTATCAGAAGCACTGCAGGAGAAACACTTCTAAAGTAACCACCCCCTTGTATTGGTTGTATACATGCTCATTCTGGTTTTGGATCACAAGCTTTTTTTATTTTATTAGAGATAATGTGTCTTGTGTATATGATAAAAGGGTATATTTCTCACCGAGTAAGAAATATTTCTTACTTACTATGTGAGTATTATTTTCTAAAAGGGCTTATTTCCTTCTACTCCCTTACTCTAGAGAGCCTGCTGAGAGTCTGTCAGCCATCTAGGATGAAATATGTTTTTCAAATATATGATCTTCTCATACAAATCAGCATAATTCCATGTGCTTTGATAGAGCTATGACTCAGGCCAGTCAGGATCTAACCCCTTAGTATTTTATGTAACGTAGATAAACCCCCAAATTTGTGACCAAAGAAATATTTCTAGGTGGAACATGACTGCATCATTACTCTTCCATATTAGTTGCGGTTCCTCGCTGCAACTGCTTCTGTAAGATTTTTGTATTTATCTTTACAGGCCATTGAGATAAGAGTTGCCTGTCTTTTGCAAACTGTTAGTGGTGCATACAGATGTAAGAATTCACACTGTAGTACAAAGCTTGCAGTTTGACAAGAACAAAACAGTCCTCTTAAGATTACTGTTTGAATCATGACTTTTGCCTTTTTGTGTCTCTAAGTCACCAGAGGCTTCTGTTTCCAAAAGAGAAGTCAAAGTTCAGTGAAAATGATGTCATGGCTATAGGGGTTGAGGTGTCATCTTTGTTGCAGTCCCTCTTGGAAATGTCCAGTAAAGCCAGATAGAATATGGAACTTCTTTTACAGATTTTTTTGGGCATTATAATTCCATTCTTGCTATATTATTATCTGTGAGCAGTTTTTTTCTTTTTTAATTCCATAAAGCTCTACCAATATATTATCTGAGCACATAAGTACTCAGATTATGTAAGTTGAACATAATAGGATGTCTGTAAAACTTTGTCACTTACAGCCTTGGAAATTTCTACATTGCTCTTCTGTAGTGACTCAGTTGAAGATCTCCCATATGATCTAGGAGAATGTATGGTGGAATGGGATTTCCATCCTTCAAAGTGTAGCATGGTCCTCAGTTATGACCTCAGATGCAGCCTTGCTCTCCTTCCACATCTCCTGGACTTCTCCAGGCAATCTTTAACTGCTGATCAGCAGATGCTCACTCTAGTTCCTGTCACACATTTCACTTCTGTCCTTCTAGGAATGTTTACCTTACATTTTTGAAGCAATCTGCTTTTTAATTTGCACAGCAGGAGAATTTGCCTGTTGTACCAGATAGCAACCTCAATATGTACTTTCACAGCCTATTTTTTCCAGAGGATATTTTTGGCCCATAAGTGATGTTTCAAGAATAATTCTATTCTAGTGCTATTTTTGATATGTATAACTTCACAGTGCATTATTAACCATATGGCCAAACACAGTACATGCAGTTACATGGCAAGGTTTACTGCCCAGCAGGAATGAGAGGCATGTATTTTGAAGAGGTATTAAGAAAAAAAATGTATTGAACTTCAAAGATACAAGCTTAGGCCCTTTATTTCTTCTCTTGTTTCTCCCTTGGTTTTGAATGAGATTCAGCATCATCTCCCTTGGAATCTCACTGCAATAATGTGGGCTCAGAGCAGCTGTTTTTACTTTGCCTCGCTGATGACAGTCAGAAGATAAAATGCAGAGGAATAAATTCTGCCTGGTTGCTACAGGTTGCATTACACAACCATTTGTAGGTCTCTGAGATGTGTTGCTGATAGCTAGATTTTATCCTGGTAGGAGTAAGAGCTCATGAAACAGGATGGCTCAAGGAATAACCAGTAAAAGCTGTATGATGAAACTTCTGTCTAAGCTATGTCAACTGTGATCAAAAACTACCATCAAGGGTATTATTTAACAGGTGAGTGGGTGAGTGAGCAGGTGCCCTGAATCCAGCTTGTTGTAGAAATGCGTCTTCAAAGTGAAATACACTAACTCAGTTTATATCAATTAATGTAATTGGGGGAAAGCATAAATGGTGATGTGGCATGGTGGTGAACTATGCTCTTACCCCTCAAGTGGCTTCTCTGATTTAGAGCTGGGCCATTTAATGAGGCAGACGATATTGCCGACACTTTGTGTTTTTCTCTTTTGTAGATAAATCATTCCAGTCAGATGTACACACAGCTGTGTTTTGTGTGTTCACATAGAAAAGCAGACTCCCGTTCTCTCAGGAACAGTCCCAGCTGAGTAGCTGGGACATTATCAATAAAGGCAGTGTAATATTTAGGTGGGCCTCCTATGCAAATGTCACGGGGAGTCCCCCTGAGTGACTCTCATTTATGACTCTACCAAAGCATCCATTCTCAGCTCCTTGGATTTGCAGTGCTTTATGGATATCTTTGCTTTTCTTCTGACACCAATAGCTCCTGTACAATCCAAAATCATTAATTACACACTTAAGTCAATGTGGAGGTTTTACCGAGAGTATTGACTTAGTAGTGCTCAGCAAAATTACCTACTGCCTTCTTATGCCAATGATGATGTCTGCTTTCTGTAAAGAAACATCCAATTTCCCTGTTTCTGCCATAAAGCATTATTTCCCCTGAAAAATAACAAATTTCACCTTCTGGGCAGGGTTGCAAATGAGGCAGGATGTTCTCAAGGTGCAGGGGACAGAAGGGGGACATTTGCCTGTTTTGCTCTGGGCAGTCAGGAAACAAGGTAGGAATCGGGGAAGACAGAGCTTTAGCCCTGGCTCCAAGAACATTTTTCCATGTGGCCTTTTGTGAGCTCTTTCATGTTTCCACCTCATTTTGCCCAAACCTAAAATGGAGTTCAAAATCATCACTTCTTTAACACCTCCCCCATACACACACAGTTGTGAGAAGGTTTAATGTTTATCTCAGAGGCTTTGAACAGCATCATACAACCAGGGAATGTACACAGGCATTCAGACCCCAAAATGAGCTTTATAAAATTATCAGTAAAGAAAATGGCATTTGTACTAATCATAAACTTGGGATTGGAAGAGAATACATGGTTAACAAACCTGAAAAACAAGCTTTGTTTCCTTGGCTTGAGCTGCTTTACAGTTCTGTTTGTGTACATGGAAGTGATGTTCAGTCTTTTTAAATGAGTCACAGGACTGGAAGAACAAAAATATTTGATGGTAACATATAGCAGCAAAACAATTACTCTTTTCATTCTGACAAGCATGATAACCAGAATAGCAAGTTAGAGCTAGAGGTCTAGGCTGGTACTTTCTATCCATGGATCAGGGATTTTAGATCTGCTTGAAAGACAATGAAACAGAACTGAAATATCATAACAATAAAAAGACAATACTAGATCAAACAATAAATCAAGCATGCCCATTAGGATATAATTATTTACACTTCTGAAGGCTCTCCCGGTCACTGAGTCCATGCAGTATTTTCACAGCACAGCTTTGTCTAGCAGCTTTCTGTACCTTTATCGAGAGGAGACTCCTTTCCACCCTGCTTGCTGCATTGCACCACTGATTTAGTGAAGACATCATCCTCATAAGGATGTTCTTCTAACTCACCTCTGAAATCCACTTGCTTTTCTCCTCTGACAATTAGGTTTAAATGTGCTGCAGCAAAGTACTCATCTTTAGCAGTTGTATGGCTTTTTAAGTGATAAACTGCATTAGAAAATTCCTTATTAGATAATCTATCAAATGAGGTCATACATAATTTTAGCAGTCTCATCTTGATTTATAGCATGATCGCAACAAATTACGCATACACAAACCAGCATGCTGGCTGTCAAAGTCAGGTATTTTTTCTCTGCTAAAAAAGCTATTTCCAGGCCAGCCCGATGGCCTACTGGTAGCACTCTTCATGACCACAGCTTGCCCAGTTTGCGTGACAGCCCTCAAGCTCACCCCTCACCTCTTATTACGACTGACAAGAGCTCGAGGCAGTAGTCTCAGTCCTTGCTTTGTGCCTCCTAACAATAATCCTTAATGGTGTTTATTCTTACAGGTTTTCCATGCTCCCCTTAAGTAGGGGCATAGGTTTGTTAAAAGGGTAAGCTTATGGATGGGGAAACTGGGTCTGCAGATCTGCTTGCTCCCTGTCTCCTTTCTGTGTTGCCCATGAAATAAAAAGCTAGTTGGAGTAAATCATCAGGCAGCATGGTACAGGACTATAACAGAGTCTGCTTCCTGGTCCAGGCCCCTCAGTCCCGTAAAGGTTTGGTCACCTGCACCCATGGGCACTGGAAGAGGCAGTGCTCCATCTCCTATGGTCAACTGCATTGGGAAGCAGCCATCCCACCTGCCTTACTACAAGCAGAAGTGATGAAATTCAGGGAAAATGTGAGGGAGCTTCAGGAGCAAACACTGTTTCTGAACTGCACTTCACTACCACTGTTGCAGCTCTGCTCACCTCACCTGGCATCTAGCCCGCCATGATGCAAGTACCTTGTTCCCTGGATCCAGAAGGGACACTATTCCTACCCCCCAGCTTCAAATTTCTCCTGCAAACGTTTCATCTGTGGAGATTTATCTGTAACTACCATTGGGGGGAGCTGCAATAAATTATCTAGGCTTGCCTTTCTCTTCACCTTTTCTCACCTCACATGGGTATTTCTAGGGTTTGAGCTGTGCAGTGGTGAGAGTACGTCATCTGCATGTCTCTGAATAAGTTATGTCACTCTCACTGGACTTACAGCCAAACCCTGCGCACAAAGGACAAAGCGAGACAGAATAAGATGTGATTCTTGGCATTCCAGGTATCTTCCCCTAAACTGTAAAATAAAAACTAAATGAAAATCTAAATAGACATTTCCCCAACAGATATAAGATTGTAGAGGCCTAACTTTCACTGCACGAAAACTTCTTGAAATGTTTATTAATACAAAGTTCTCTCTGGTGTCTTTGAAAGAATATTCCTGGAGTGAGAGACTGGAAGAAATCAAAGTAATTTATCAGAATGAGTAAGCAAAGGGCATTCTTTCAGTGGATGGCACTGCTGTTTTGAAATCCTACAGTAATTTCACTTAATCCTACTGAATGAGGTTTTCATGAGCATATATGTATGTGTATGCATTTCTGTCACAAGTAAAATCTATTGTATTCTCAGTTAGCAAGCTATGTGTGGCAGACAGCAGCAGGACTTGGGGAAAAAAATTCATCACCCAGACTAGGAGTAGAGTATAGGACTTGCCTCTGGAGTCCATCAGCCAAAACAGCACAGCCCCCCCCCAGCTCCTCACCATGTTGGTACCAACACCTGTCTGGGGGTCCCTCTTCTCTCCCTTTCTGCTGCCAGGGGTGGCTGAAGATGAAGCAGAGAGGATGAGGAGAAGGGGTTTGTTTCATCAGGGTGCAAATATGGGGTGAAAATTGGGCAAGTGAAGGAGCGTTTGGGCTGTTCCAGCCCCTCAGTGAGGCTATGCCACAGGATGGAGAGGGTTGAGCAGGCAGGGCTGGTGAGCTTGCTGCAGAAAGCGTGAAATACCCCCATGTACCTGAGGATGTGTGCTGAGGGAGGGCGGGGGGCCCTGCAGACACCCCTGCAGACCCTGCAGTACCGCCATGCAAACGGTTCTGTGCTGCAAGGTCGTGCTCCTCAGCGGCTGCTGAGCCGCACTGACTGACACCGTAGCCGAATGCACGGCAGAACGTCTCTATCGGTGCAGGGAGACCGGCCAGGTCTCCGCTTCTCCGGCCCCCGGACAGGGATCCCCAGGCAGGGGAGGGGCAACAGCCCCACCTCGCCACTTGGCCTCTGCGGGGGTCCCTGGGGAAGCAGCTGTAGCACCCCCGGGCTCCATGGGGTGATGGGGACCACTCAGCAGCGAGCAGCCCCGGGTTGGCCGCTCCTTCTCTAGACCTGCCTCTGCAGAGGTGTTTGCAGCCATTGGCACGGGCGCTGCGGAGCCGGTTGCCTGGCAGCACAAACGCGTCTTCTCTTCCCCATGACAAACACCCTCTTCTTCATCGACCCAGACCACCTCCCGCTTCAAATGTCTGCCCAAGCTGGAAAGCCCAGCAAGCGAAAAGGCAGCTCAGCAGAACAAGCCAAGCAAGCCCCGTTCTATCACTCGGGTGATGCAGGGACCCTTGAGCTAAAGCGGTTGCCCCACACACAGGTGAATTCATCCAGCACCGTAAGCAAAATGCCGCAAAATGCCGTTGTACTCAGCAGCTCAGCCTGGATTAACGCTAAGAGAACAAGCCCCCTTAAAGAAACACATGCTAATTAGAGTGCATCAATATTTAGCTTTCTGCAAAACTGTAAGAGGAAAAGGAACCGTGAAGCTAAGCCCAAGGTCTGCCTACTCGCGTCTGGGTCTTCCGTTCCTGCTGAAAACACCCTAATGTGTTTGATGTGCCGCCGAAAGAAAGCAAAGCATTGTATCTGGAGCACACAGAGTTGCTCCGGGTCTCTGTGGCTTATAAAAGTGTGTGCAGCATTTTTATCTGCTCTCAGCCTCCAAGCATGCCGCTGCATCCAGCCACTGTGCTGTAGTAACTCAGATGCTGAATATCGCAGCAATCACAGGGTTATGAATTTGGGAGACATAAAAATTATCAGCTTCAGAGATATCCATCTTTCTTTAAAGAAAGAAACCCATTATGAGTCAGGCACATTATCCACCAGCAGCCTGCTGAAGAGAGCTGTCTTCTGCACAGAGGCAGAAGACTGGAGCACGCCTGATGAGTGCAGCAAGGGTGAGGGCACAGGCTGGGAATGGAAGGGGAAGACTGTGCAACCACAGTGCAGCTGTGGTCGGCATGCCACGGTGCCAGCGCTGTGTGGGGATCACACGGGAGAAGGAGCTAGTGGACTCTCTGCCCAGAGGGCTGTGGTGTACTGCAGAGATGTGGATTCAAGTCTGCTCAGGCTGTGAGAGAAGCTGGGTTTGATGAAAGTGTGACAGTGTCCAGCAGTGCTGAGCTGCACACCACCACAGCTGACCACTGCACTGCAAGAATCTCCTCCTCCTCTAGTGGTGGGTGTCTCCATGCCAGGGTGCAGTTACTTGTACAGACATAGTATTATAAGACCCTCTCTTCCTGTCTGCGGGAAGGCTGAAATCACCGTGGCCTATTGGTCATTTTCTCAGTCTACTTAGAAAGAGGAAATTTGTCCCAAGGAGGCTCAAGCTACATGAAAGCAGGCACAACAGATGCAGAGGCAGCTCTCTTCTGGCTGTGACTGCTTGACATGATGTGGGAAGGAGCATCATGCCATGCTGCAGCTCCATCCTCTGCAATATCAGCATCAGCCCTCCCTACCTAGATCAGTGGCAAAGTCTCAAGGGAGACAAAGCCAGGGCAAAAGGAGAGGGGCAGAGACCACTTAACAGGTAGGTGCATGGCTGGGAAGCACAGCAGCTTGTTCCTTTCCAGGTGAAGCAGGAAATCTCTGGTGAGTGGATGAGAGGAGCTGTGTCACAGCAGGGTGTAGCTGTTCAGGTTGGGAGGAGGGTGGGGAGGAAGGACTGCTATTTAATTACCAGCCCCAGTTCTATCAGCAAATACAAGGACAAGCTGTCACCGGTGCAGAAGGTAGCAGATGGCCTAATTGTGAGATTCTCCCTTGCAAAAAGCAAAATGATATACTGTCTTTAACTTCTTTGCCTAGAGTGGAGTGCTAGCTTCAGATACTACCAAGATACACGGTACAGAGGCATTTTGTGCCAGAAATGTGCTCTAGTGAAAATGAGGAGAAAACTGTGCTTGAAGTGACATTTACAAAATAATTATTATGGGCCGTTACTGTTAGTCACACATCCCCAAAACTGATCTGGCTAACAGAGCTTTCCAAAGCACCTTCTGCTCGACATGTCATTGGGAAATTATGACATCATTGTGTCACTGTGTCTTGCCTTGTAACCACCAGGACACCGTCTATGTATGCTCACCATTCTTTCCTCCTCTTCTTTGGGGTAAATAACTCTGTCTTCTGATTTTTCTCATGCTGCTTCAGCTGGTTTCATGCAGATTCTTGTCTCCACCACTTGTTGGAGAGCACAGGCCTTACTTTCCCAGAGACAGCTATAAAGCATCACCATCTCATGCTTTCTCATGTGAAGCCCCAGGCAGCACCACCACTGTGAAGGTCTGAGGTGCTCTGTAACAGCTCAAAGCTCTGCAGAACTCCAGGCCTGTAGGCAGAGAGGGCAGAGTCTGCCTGCATCAAGCTAATATCAGGTGCTTGAAACTTTATATTGAAGGTGCAGGGTCCTTACTGGTGAGTCATTATGGCAGGTGCATTTTGTCAGCTCCAGCTCTGATCTGACAACAGGGGATAGAGCAGTGCCTCTCTCAGCTGGGTTAGTTTTTTTCAGAGAAAACACTGGTAAAGGCTTAATGGGAAAGAAAACTTCGACTAACCTGCAAATCTGCTTATTATTTCTTATCAGTAAGTGCAAAACCCAGGGTGAGGATCAACCTGAGCTGGAATCAAGTGAATGCTCTGTTTGAGGATAACAGCACTGTTCTTCTTGATTTTTTTTTTTTCTTTTAGGTTGCTGAATATATTTTTAAGCACTTTTGTCTGCTGAGTATACCACATGCTCTTTCTTCCTGATAGTCCTTTAAACTTCATCATGCATGTTGGAGTTTTTTGGCAATAAAAGGGCTTTAATGGGTTATCTGCAAGCTTTGTCCCCTAAAGCATCAGGAGGTATTAAATTGTCTTTAAAATTTACCTTTGCCTTACTGCCCATCTTCAAAAGACTCTTACACATGCACTAGATATTTATGCTACAGCAGTCTGTTCTTCCTCTCTTACTTTCTTCTCCCCAGTTTGCTCAGAAGTGTCCTTCTAAAAATCCCACAGCTGTGACACACCAGCCACTCTTCCTTAAATCCCCCTGATTTAAAGTCTTTCTCAACCTCCAATTAAATATCTTTATCTTCCCCTTCAAGGCCCTCTGTAATGTTAGTTTGCCTTTGATCTCATTCCTCTCACTCTTCCTACTGCCTGCACTCCCCCAGTCATCCCTTCTTTCTGCTCATTTTATCTTGTTCTTGAATGGTTCAATCTTGTCTTTTTTTTTTTTTTTTTCCTTACACTCCACTGACACCAAATTCAGTCTCCGATTTTCTATTATCTAAATATTTTCCCTCTTCTTCCGTCAACTCTACCTTAAATCCCTATCTTTTTCTTCCTTGCTAGCACTAATGCCACACACACCCCCACACAGAGTCACCTGAGCTCTGGTCCCATGTGGTTTTCCTGGAGCGTATGTTCTTCACACCAGGAACTTGTGGTTCTCCTACAGTGTACACCCCACAGATACAAACACACAAGGGTCTTTTGAAGAGCAGCAGTCACTGGTAAGTAACATTTCATTATTAATCCAGTTGCTTCCATGATACATGGAGAACTCTGAACTTTCACTAGGTAATAATATTTTCTATGTTGATGTGAAGGCACACTTTGAACGCTCTGATTAGGTATATGCACAAAAATGCACATTATTTAAACTTACAGCAACTTAAAATTCCTATAGGCAGTAAAGCCGTTTGAGAAACATAAATAAGAAGCAGGCTATTACAAGAGGTTTTGGATCTTGCTTCTCTGTATTGTCTGGCACTAGCATGTCATTACTGTCTACGTTCAAGTTACCTTTAACATCTTTACATTCCTGCACATGATAAACAATAGGAACTAGATCCCATACAGCAGAGGAAATATAGCAGCGAGTGTCTCACGTCCATTTCTCAACTGTCATCAAATAGCTTTTATTCATGGCATAGCGCAAGTGTCAGCCAACTGGCAAAGGCAGCCTATATTAAAAATGTTGGGGATTATTCACGTCAACAGACACAAGGGAGCTTTTTTGAGTCAGTGGATCTGCACTAGCAGTGGTATGAAAATGCAGCAGGTTCTCTAGAGTCATCTCAAATCTGAATTAACTTCAGAATGAGGCTAACAGCTGATTGTCACTTCTAAGTACAATTAAAAAAATTCACCTAGCACAATCAGATAAGAGTTTAGGCAAGACATGTAACTGTGTGGATAGATAGAAAAGGCTATACTGTAAGGATGCTATGTAGATAGACCAAGATGTTTGTTCTTTTTTTTTTTAAATGCTCAGATTAAATACAGTCTGCAGGTTGTGAGCTGGTGGCAACTTCTCATGTTTGCTTCTGATTACATAATTAGATGATAGGTCCCTGGCTTTTTGATTGCAGGCATTTGCTGCACTGTTTGGAATACGATTTCTATTGGTCATGTGACTTGCCTTTTCTGGACAAGGTGTGATTTAGAAATGGATTAATTCTTTCTCCTTTTAAATGATTTTTAAAAATATCCCTCTTTAACTGAAAATACCTTTTACTAAATTTGTGAGAATATGAATAGGAAAAAAAAAAAAAAAAGATGGACACAAGCAGTAAAATTGGTGATGTTATGCAGATCTGAAATCAGGAGCAATTTAAATGGCAAATAAAAAATTAAGGCACATGCAAGTTATCATGAGTAAGGTGACCTGATCTGCTCTGACACAGATCTATGTTCCACTTATGCTCTGGAAAACTTTGGCTACTGTATTTTTGTCAGAACCTAATTTCTGTACAAATGTGTGATGCAGAAGAAACCCAACCAGCAAAACCCTCAGATGTATCCCATGGCATCTCCATGACAACATACAGATGCACAGTCTGCTATATACATCGTTATCAGGAGACTAGCTGCTCCTAGATTTTTCCCACATTGAGCTGAAAGGCAGCCAACAGAGTAGCTGGCTGCAGAGGACGTTGCTGGGATTTAAATGTGGAAACCACAGTTCATGATTCTGCAGAGTGAACCCAAGGCAAATGGAGCTGCCTTACTGAAGGGGTGAGCCTTGCACTATGGCTTCCCTTGCTGAGACTGCTTGGTCAAGTAAAGCAATGGGCACAGAATCTGAAAAATCATGCAGAGGGCCTTTGCAGAGTTCTCAAAGCCTTCCTGAAAGGCTGGGAGTGCAACTTGCCAGCAGAGTGAGATAAGAACAGAAGGCAATTTGGGTTAATGAGTTAAGCCAAGAGGTTTTTCTTCTCCTGCACATGTAGAAGGAAAGGGGGAGCAATCCTGTCCTCTCTTCCTGGTGGAGAACTCTGAACTCTGTGGCAAGAGGTTCACTCTCCACTCCCCAGCAGTGCATAGGAAACCAGGGTCGGCAGACCAGGCCAGTGACACATGCAGCCAAGGCTTCTCCCAGATGGATGATCCATTTTTGTGAGGAATGGAACACAGGCGAAGGATCAGCTAGGACCAAGAAAATTAACCTGCCACTCACAGTGTCTGTGTGTGGTTATCTCCCCTTTCATAGTCCCCAGTGTTTATTGCACTGGATTTAATTGCTCTGTGAGTTAATGTTAAACATTAAATGTTCCCATGCCATTTACTTGCTTTCTGGAGCAGTTAGGAGCCGGACCTTGGGTTGATGGGCAGTCCCATGGGGTCACCAGACTGACTTTTTCCTTCTGGCTGCTCTGCAGGGGGACTGACACTGTACAGCTGCAAACACAATTGTGCTGGGTGTGCCTTAGGCACTGGTGGCTGCACTGCACCAGCTCCCAGACAGACACTGAAGTTCCAGAAGTGTGCTAATGATACACTGGCTGGGATAGCTGAACAGCAATAGATTCAGTAACCTAACTGGCCTTCTTCCTGTCCTGTCCTGTCCTTTCCTCCATTGATGTGGTTTACATCACTTCATTGAGGGGTGAGTGGCTTTGCCTTTGCGGTGGCGTCCGGGTGTGCAAGCGGCCGCTCCTGCAAAGCAGCTGAAGTGCTGTAATTTCATACTCCAGCTGACGGTGCAGGAACTTGTTCATCTGCCTGTCCTCTAACATAGACATGGTCCTGGCTGCCACAGGCACTCTCAATACAGTCGTTGGAGCTGAGTTAGTGTTTGCAATGGTCAGGAATCATTCCTTCTATAAACAGGGCTACAAGTGTAACAGCCTGAGTAAAGCAAGGTTGGCTTTTTATAATTGTTTCTGACTTTTGGACTGAGGAAGTCTTCTGCACTCCTACGACCCACTAAGTAAGGCACCTTACCTCCACTCTCTGCTGCTCAGCATTCCTTTCTGAGAAACACAGATAACAATATTTACCTTCTTGGTAAATCACTTTCTCTTTTTCTCTTTCTCTTTTTCTTTTTGTTTTTTGTTTGTTTGTTTGTTTTTTGGTTTTTTTTTTTTTTTTTTTGGTGAGACGTGCTACATAAAACCTGATTGTTAGGTTTTGTTCAACTATAAAAAGTCCTCAGTTTAACAGTGGGGCACATTTGTATCAGCCATAAAAAACAAACAAACAAAACAAACCCAAACCCTTACACTGATCTTTAGCATTTAGGGATAGACCTTTGTTCTGCTTAGTTACTTATAATCTTTGGAGTGGTGTGGTCTATGTTTGTTGAGTTTTTGTGCTGCTTTGTGTGTACATGTTGTGAACATATGGTTGACTTTTGTTTCTGTTAGGGCCAAAGATCACTTGGGTTAGCTTAACGTACAGATGTCCATTGACATCAGCTGAGTAACTGGCCTGTGATCTGCTATTTGGTACATTTCCTCTGAAGTAAAAGGGAAATTAGTTTGCTAACAGACAAGAAACAGCATAAGAAACCACTGAACCAAAAAGGACAAAAATGACTATGATCCCAAAGAAATAATGTGCTTTTGTTTCAGAAAAAAAATGAACATTTTGTACCAACAGACAGAACTTGTCCAGTTGTTGCAGACAGCCTTTTCCTTTACCATAATAACATGTATTGCTCTCTATGTAGCCTCTGAAGAAGAAAAGAAATTCCTTTTTAGTCCATGTGGCAGTTGAACACTTTGTCTCTAGCCTGGACAGCACAATGCAAGGGGTGGCAGTATTTTAGAATGTTCAAGTTCATGGCAGATAGCATGTGGGCATGATGGAACCCACAAGTCTTAGGTAGGTTCCTATTTTAACAGCATTTCCACTGCAGCTAGCAGTCTAGCTACACACGCCAAAAAAAAGCCATCACAGATAACACTTGTTCAAGGTCAGGATAATAGCAGGAGCAGCAAAGTCAAGCCCCAGGTAATTCCCCATG
>JANHGN010008212.1:131795-150227 GCA_024605025.1 Megaceryle maxima
GCCATCACAGATAACACTTGTTCAAGGTCAGGATAATAGCAGGAGCAGCAAAGTCAAGCCCCAGGTAATTCCCCATGCCTCATAATTTCCCAAGAAGCCTAATACCTCTTGTTCTGAAAAGCAGCATTTGGAAATGACAGCGGGGTGTACAAAGTGTGGGAAGCCCCTGATGCTGGGCTGGGTGCTACTGAAGCCTCAGGTCTCCAGATACAGTGTTGGGAAGTGGCACTAGTCGTGGGACAGCATTTACTACGATGACTGAGTTTCAGGTGTTTCAGAAAGGATTCAGTATATATTCTGTGGGCTTGGGCTGATGTTCCTGATGGATGCCAACTATTCAGGTGAAAACAGAGTAATTGACCATTCTGCTTACAGATAACTGAAACAATTGGAGCTGGGCAGGCTTCCTATAAGGCTGAACCAAGCAGCAGGGTGATTTGGCTAGGAGCTAATCTACCCATCAGGGCAGAGATCAACCTGAAAGTATTCATTTCTGTGGAGGGCGGAAGGAAGACAGAAACAGGACAGAGTGCCAAGAAGGCTCAGCTGTAGCTGGAGGAGCCCCCAGCAGTGTGACCCCAAACAAGACCTAAGGGAGGAATTCTGGACACAGCGCTTTCAAGCAACACTTGAAATTGCAAACAAAACTCCTTGCTTCTTGTTGGGCCTTTGCTTTACAAGTTCCAGGACAAAGCGTTTCATGTGTTGGTGTTAATCACGAGCACTGATACAAGGAATTACCCAACTCAATCAGCATTCTCATCCCTGTGGAACCAACCCAAAATAACTCTTGCCCCAAACTGATCAGGTCTGTGTAACTGATACGGGCTGAAAATAATAATGGTCTATATATTTCTTGAGAAAAAGTTCTTATTTTAAAAACTTTGGTAATAAATACATGCAAAAGTTGAAAGCAGCAGAGTTGGATAGGCTATTATTCTCCAATTTAATTTTTAGGACTTACTTAAAGAATGCTAATTTTAAATGAGAAATTCTTCTGATCATTTCTACAATTGAGGGGATGCAAATTCACATTCGTAATGAATGCTTTTTATAAATATTTGATTGCAGTAATCCAAATGATCCTATTTAATATCAAGGACAGGCTGGTATCTATTTTTTGATAACTGCTTTGCATAGCATGCTCCATAAGGTTAAAAATTTTGGAGAACAGTTTTAGAAAATGCAACTCTTTGCTAGGACAGTCCTGGTGGCTGTAACAGGCTCCTCCTGCAGACAGAGCGCTGGAAGGTCACAGAGCTAAAAGTTAGAAATTCCAGGTTCTTTGTATTTTGTCCTAATAATCATTTACTGCATTGTTCTAACCTCAAGCATCACCTGGATTTAAAAGAGTAAGATGTGCTCATTTTACCTGACTCCTCTTTTTAGCTTTCACCTTATCCTGTTGTCAGAGCTGACAGGTCTTATTCTGGTTCCCAGTCTTCCTGTCTAGTTGTACCTTCTTCAGCTTGAAAACAACCTTCTTCAGCCTTGTGAGGTACATTTAATTTGCTTCCCATCCTCAAGCAGATGAGTTTAAAAGCCCACAGTCTTTGAAAATTAAATTAAAACTTCAGTTCTTGGGTCTGTACGTGTGAAAATCCTGGGAAAAGAGCTTTGGAGGGCTTTTAACCAATGCCATTCAGCATGATAAAAATCACCAAAAAAAATTAGCTTTTGTATGGTAATTATATGCACGGAGAGTCCATGAGAATGTGTAAAAACTATGTAAGAACATTTCATTTGTTTCTCTCTATAATATGAATAATTGTCATTGTCAACATTACAGATGAGAGAAGACAACAAAAAGCAGATATTGTAGATAAGTTAGGCAATAATAGGCTGTTCATAACTGGAATATTTTTGTGTTCCACATAGTAATATGTAAATATTTCAGTTGAGCAGAGTTTTAGGTCATACATGTTTCTCTTAAGACTTATAAAAAAGATCAAGATCAGATTTACAGAAAAGCAGCAGAGCTGAATGTAGTGCAGATGAGAAGCAACACTGTCCTCTGTGACATCGTCAGGCATCCTGAGATGAAAAGTTACAGCTAGCCAGGTGTCACACGGAATTACAGGGCAACTGTACACGTGCTATCCACTACAGAGCTTTATCGTTTATTATTATTGAGATACTATGCTGCTGGCAGTTTGTAGATACTGAAAGAATTTTAAGAGGGACATAGTCAGAATTTTTCAGTGCAAGACCAGAAGCCAAACATTTCACCTCCAACAGAGATTTGTTTCATGGATTCAGACAAAATAGCTACTCTCCCTACATTCTCTCTGCAAAAGAAGGCTAGGATTTGTGTCTTGTGGGATGTTGCGAGATTCATTTTTTTCTTGTATGCATCAACTGTTTTGAAGGTGGAAAGGTCCAAGTTGCATTTCACAACAGCCTTGCAATTACAGAACAGACCCAGTCTCTCCTCAGAAAGGGACAAACAACTTGGAAATCAGCAAGTACTCTAAACAGCTAGAAAAATACAGTTTGAAAGTCCATTGATTTCCATTTAAAATGCCAAGTTTTACTTGATTTTTTTATTATCTACGTGGCACAACACCAACTTACTTTTTTTGTTGTTTTTAAATGAAGTGTCACTGGCACGTGGTCTTCACTAGCCTAGAGATACTTTGGATAACTTAGACAAAGGATCATCAGGCAAACACAATAGGGCCATTTAGGACAGTGTTGATGATGAAGCCCAAAACTGTTTACTCTTTATGTGAGACAGTTTAAGATTTCTGAGCATATTGGACTACTATATAGCTGCATGGACTATATGAAGGGGAGGGGAGTGTTTCACACATGTATAGTTAGGGCTGGAGTTAAACATCTGGATCCTAGTTGTTGTTTAATGACTCTTAACAAATAATGGTAGCAAATGCATGAATCTTACTTGGGAAAAATTCTGTCCTCCCATATGACTGTCTCTGCGCTCCCCTAGCACTACATGGTGCCCAGCACAGTCCTGCAAGGCATCAAGCCAGAATTCTCCTGCTGTTGAAAGGCTGGGAGTGGATCCTGGCATGGGGTCCTCTTCATAGAGCCTGCTTTTGGGCCATTTCACCAACTGGACATGCACCCTTCCAGCTTCCCTTTACCTGTTGTATGGATCACTGTCACTGACTGTAACTGATTAAATAGCGCCTGCTGCTTCTGAATGAGCAGAGGAGTCTGAAGCAGATCAGTACAGGTGACATTGTTTTGCCCAGAGAAAGTGGGCTATTGCCTCCACCACAGGCACTAGAAAAGGTGGGGATGGCTGGGGAGGGAGGAGGGAGAAGAAAGGGAGTAGTTACTGTCAAGAGGAGCCATGAACTGATAAATTCTAAACTGTTGGAAAGAGCAAAGTTGTTGCTGATAATAGAAAGTATGCACAATACTTAGGGGTTGTGAAGAGAATTTGGCTTATCAATGATTAAATATGGGGAAACTTGCATTGTCACTGCTCATGCTGACTGGTGCTTATAGGTAAATGGGATATCAGGCTGTCAGGCTGTCAGTTTCTATGAGCCCTAACTTCCCCCTGAAAGGGAGATGGCCATTTTGCCAACAATGGCCCCAGCTCTTTCGGTTACAGCCAGTCAAGTCCAATGACATCAAATATTAATCTGGCACAAAACTTGGGCTGTCTGAGTACATTTTATAACCAACAGCATATCAAATCCTTTGGACCTGATGACAGTTTCTCCTTTGTTGTCACATCAGTCAGTCACTTTAACCCAGATTCTCAGTCAATTCAAAGGAAAGAAAACGGTGCTTCAGAGAACTGACTATTGCAGAAGTACTTTAAAAAAAAATGAACAGAAGGAAGGCAGGGCTGAAACTCATCACAAAAGATCCCACCATAAAATCAGGAGAATGCACAAGGAGCCTCAGATGACCTCGCAGCAAAAGGATGTGTTACTGTTTTGCGTATGGTTTCACTGCAGGAGCAGACCTTGGATCATCTCAAATCTAGTCTTTGGGCTTGCAGTTAGTTCAGATTCTTGGGCCTGATATGTTTGCACAATAACATTTTTATTTCTTTTATAACAGAATTTCTGTCTGTATAATGGAAATTTCTAGCACTATGAGAACAGGCAAATTTTGGAAATCAGGCTTCCTAGGTGGAGCATGAAAAGGCAAGCCCAAGGCACCAGTCTCTTCCCATTGTTGCTGCCTGACCACAGCCCCCTGTAATGTGGCAGGCAGATGCCACCTTCACAGGGACTTTGTGTCAGGCAGCTCCTGCCTGTGTTTTATCCAACATCCAGAAATGGCACGATGCTTTGATCCACCTCTGATTTTTGCCTACTGAATGTGAAAAGGAAAAACAACTTTTAAGATAGCTAGCTGAGGACTGACCATACAAGCATAGCACATTAAGAAAACCATTCCAATTAGCTGTGGGGAGAGGGTGGAAAAATTACAAAAATGAGAAAAAATTTGCTCTTTTTTGCACAAGAGACAATGAGAGAAAATTATAACTTGACCCTAAATTATTCAAAGGAAGCAAAGAAATAAAAATACAGGCTAAAGAAGAGTTCTTCCTAATAACTTGAATCAAAAGCACATTAACATACAAGGACAGGAAGATTCAGAGAAATAGCTGGAAGGAAATTACATGCCTATAGTCTTGGAGGAAAATACAGGAACTTACTTAATTTAGTAATATACCTAGCAGGCCTCAAGAAAGGGAAAGTTTCTATGTTGTACTGGCACCACTCCTGACCTTATGATATGCAGAATAGATGGCTCAAGGAACAGGTAATGAATAAAAAGAGGCTTTTTAAATGTTCAGAGGGATTCTGCCATGGAGGTTTTTTTTCATAAGGTGTTTCTAGCAGGCTGGAGTGGGAGAAAGGGTCAGAAGCCCAGTATTTTATCATTCTCATTTGCAGAGTCACCTATTAAATGATAGAGACATAATGTACCTCAGCTACAGAAAATAGTGTACTTCAGGATGCTTTCTTTAAGAGGTCAGCATGCATGCTTTTGGGTGTCTCCCCAGTCACTGGAAACATTGTAAGAACCTTTGAAATTTCCAATGTTCACTATGAGTATCTGAGTCTAAGCTGGGGTTTTTTTAAGGACAAAAAGTCAGCAAATAAAGAAAAAAAATCAACCAAACATTGCTTAAGGATGTGTCAGAGAACTTGTGATGTCATGAAAAAAGATGTGTAATGGAGTGCAAACCCAAATGTGTTGCTAAAGCTTAAAAGTAATTACTGGCTGGAAGGCTTGATCATCTTGTGTCTGTTGTAGCGAGTATTGGAACACACACATGTGTGTTCACACATGGGCCACCTTAGCTGCTGGTTGTCTTTGGGGCAGCTTCAGCTGCGAGGACAGAGGCAAAATAAGCACAAGGGATGGGAAGACCCTCCCAATCCTTGGTATTTTCCTTACAGGAGTTTGCAGTATAGTAGTCAATGCAGCAGCTATTCTGCAAAGGGAGAGCTCTGGTCTAGTGCTGTCAGTCTCACACCCACTGTTCGTGAACACCTACATTCCCTTTAAAAATAAAATTGTAAGAGCTCTGAATACAAATGTGCTAAAGTTTTACTATTTAAAGGGATCTTCTGGAGAAACTATGTCAAATATGTAGCTCTTTCTAAAATGCCAGTGCACCCAGGATTACTCGTTCCACCACTGCTGCTTTCTGCAGCCAGCTGGTAAGATGGATGAAGCTCACATCCCAGGCAGGTCTAATCCTTCTCCCAATGACCCACCTCCTGCCATGCCCCACTTCACTACTGCTTAGACAAAAAGCATTTCCTAAAGCTGGGAAGGGGCTGGAAATTGCATGGGTTTCCAGCTGGCATCCTTAGCACATGCCCTGAATGATTAAAACCAGTGGCCTGAGGATGAGCAGTGGGAGGTGTGTTCACTGCCTCTAAGTGATGCTCCAGAAAGGCAGAGGCAGCCAGAGGGAGAGCGCTGTTGGTAAATACCACCCACACTGGCATCACAGCTTTCTGAAGCTCTGCTAGCTTCAGACAAGTGTCATTGTGGAACACTGTGGGTTGTGAGGGTAGTGGAGGTGAGGGGGGTGCAGAGGGTGAGCAGGATGATGAAGGATGAAAGCACAGGCACTACGCCAGGTCTGTAGTGCCCCATTCAATGGTTCGGGCACACTCTTGACCATCCCTCTGCTTGATGTATGTTGGCCACTTTTAGTGGGCATTTGCATAGTTCTCAGCTTCCTGAAGAAGTGAGATGCCTCCCACTTGGGCATTACTGTTATTTAAGGGGTAGTGCAGGGTATTTGAACAGGAATGAAGGCATCAATACATGGTATCCTCTTTGCCAGATAAGCCAAAAACATGAATGGGGCGTTCACCCAGTCGCAAGACATTAAATATTTCTGCTTTGACTTATGCCAGCTCTGAGCTACTGTCAGAAGAACCATTAGCTTCTTACATCAAGACATTAAGCCAAATCCTGTCTCCGGTGAGGTCAGTTATAAAACCGAAATTGATTTCACTGGCAATAGAAATTAGTCTCCTGGATAGTGGTCAAGAAGGAGGACTTAGATAGCAGTTTGCTATTGCCTGATAGTGCAAGTTTAAGTTCAAGTCACTCAAGTTTTGAGGCATACTGAAAATCTGTGTGTGTGGGTACAGAGGCATGACAGTTATGGCACTAGGAGACCTAGCGCTGGTAGCTGCTGAAAGTGATTTCCAAACTTTCCTGCAAATACAGATGACTATTTTAGGAGCCGAGGAACATGGACATCCTGGTTCCCAGCTGTGTATGACTGACAGTGTCTCATCTATCTCATACTGCTTAGCACTGATATTCTTTTCATTTAATTACTCAAGCAGACAGAAGTATTAAATGCCATTTCAGAATTCTTTATTATGATATATGCTTTCCAGTAATTACCTCGCTCATTCTCTGACCGTAGTGGGGGGAAAAACCCTCCACCCAAGTATTTCCCGTCTATAAGAATACACACCTCAGAAATGGATTTTGCTCTTCAGCCTTTTTTTTCCCCAGTTGCATTTAAATTGGTCTCAAGATGTGCAAATCTCTGTGAGTGCTCTTCAACATACATTTCCATTTTCCCCTTGCTTTTAAGGAAATGCAGGCAGACTATATTTTCCAACTTCCTCTTTGCTCTTTATTTCTATGTAATTTCCCATTGTGACCACTTTTTAAACACATTATTTTCAGGTTCCCTCTATACTGCACACATATAAAATAAGTTACATTTTGCTCTACTCTGGACCCAAATTTTACATTCATCATTAATCTGAACTGCTTCCTCTTAGACTGCGTAAGAAATCTACAATTCAGCGTCATGTCTGCTCTCCTCTATTAACTCAAGTCTTAGATTTATTATAATCGTTAACAGTAAATACTGTATCCATTTTTAGAGAATGACCCAATCTGCTTGTATTTCCTGATCTTTCTTCTCATTCCTTTGTTATGATATGCTTTCTGCCTCTTAATTGTTTCCATATGAAATGGTCTCTGTCAAAGCAGTTGCAATGAATAACGTCCATTTCAAAATGTCAGCATTTTGGTCACAGCAGATAACCATGAGCTGGTTACTCACTGCGTACAGTAGCACTCCTTAAGGACAAGTAGTAAGTTCTACAGTCTTGTTAAGTGAAAAACAGCAGACCAAACATTGCAGACAAAAGGAAGCTTAGTAAATGTGATTTCTGCCCTTTTAGCCAATAATCTTGATCCCATTTTTGATTTCTGCACAGCCATAAAACTTTACTTTCAGTATAGCTGAATACTATTAGGAACAAACTTAGCTTCTCTCCCATGGGCTGTGTTTAAAATGTCTTTTGTCAAATAACTTGGAGGGTCCCTTTATGTTTTCAGCAGTGAGGCTGCTTTATTGAAGTATAAATCCAGACCCCTTCATCAAGGCAGAAAGCTCTGCTGGTTGTGCTGCATTTCCACGGCTCAGTACAGGGCTGGATACACTTAACTGAGAGGTGTGAAGGAGCATCCTGGAAGAGATGGAAGCTAAATATATTTTGCTACAAGATTTGTTCCATTCCTCTCTCCACCCCCAGATCCCAGAGACTACAATGCAGGGTTTTACATACACATCTAATGGTGGAGGGAGGAGAATTCCCACGGATAAAGAGCTTTAGCCCAGTACCAGCAAAGTACACAGCCTGAAATGGTGCTGGAGTAGGTTTTGAGGAAAAGCACTCATTTCTTCCAACGAGAGGTCCTATACAATTATTTTTAGGAAACGATTCCTGGATGTAAGGAGAGCCTTCCCTACAGCTTTGATATAGGCATATGGACAAGGTCGGGAGGGGATAGAAAATAATCTAAACCCCCTCCCTGCACGTAGAATTTCCTTTTGCTTAGCTCTAAGGGACTTCCCAGTTTGGGGAGTTTATTGTGTTTCAAACCACCCTTTGACACCCAGCTATCTGTATCCATTGCATGGCTTGCAAGTCTTAAGTGCTATGGTCAGGAGCCTGATGACATGCTTTTCGTCTCTTACAAGAGCATCGCCTTATTTGTGTTTAAGGAGCCCAACTCCATAAAAGCACAAAAGAACAAATAAGTTTACTCTCATTTGCCCCTGATTTTATGCTTATATAATTCCACTAATTTCATTTGCATGAGAACAGAAACAGATCCCTGGTCTCTTGGTAGAAATTATTTTATAGGGCTCTTACCCAAACCAGAAGGCCAAGCAGGAATCTACTTCACATACACAAAGCACCACAGCAGAAGTGACATGCAAAATGGTTATTTTATTCCCACTCTGCATTTTTGTGCACGTTTATGTGTGTTGTATGTAGTGGGATAGGGGCAAAGAAAAACAGCTAAACAGTTTTCCCTCTTCCATACATGAAAGTTGTCTAGCTGACTGGTTTTATCTCCAGGTACACAAAAGGAAATTAAACCATTAGAACGGATACCTCAGTGCTGTGAACTCTGAGGGGGAGAAATTACTATTGGTTTGACAGGTTTGGAAGTAAATTACCTATTTATGTAGCTCAATGGATTTAATATTAACCACAGATGAGAGACATAAGTTAAACACGCTTTGCAAACACATGCGTTGCTTTCTCATTTACCCGAGGATGGGTCAAGTTAAAATTGCTCCTGGTATGACCACAGATAATCAAGGCAGGAGAGCTGAAATGATGAACAAATGGAAGCACACCAAATTGCTTTTTAAAGTTTCACATGAGCATGCTGTTGGAAGTGCTATAAAAGATAACACAAAAGAGCCAGCTAAAAATTGTGGTTCAGGCTCAATTTTTTGCAAGCAATCATAAATCTTAACTTCATCAGCTTTGTAGGCTTCTGGGGGCACTGGACAAGTGAAAAAAAGTTGACCTCATCATCATGTGAAGTTTCCTATTCCTGTCCTAAGTTGTCATTGGTAAAAGCAGGCAGGAAGAATTCCAGTTGTAAACAGTGATGTGCTGCCAATGTTTCAGAGAGGGTAGCCCAAATTTTTCCTTCTCTGCAGCTGCAACACAGCTTGTGCATAAGGTTCTCAGTGGCTGCAGATGAGAAAGCTGCAGACCATCCCTCCCTTCAATTCCTTCTCTGGTGAAACATAAACGGCCATTCTTAGGTATAACTAAAGATGGAAATGCTATAATTTGGCAAATGGACTTTGAGAGTCAGAGGGTCTTGTTTCTGTATGCAACTGCTCACAGAAATAGCAAGAACAAGAAACCCTTAATCCCCTCTTGCGCCCACTCCAACCACGCAGCTTAAAAACACATCTGCAGGTCTTGCACCCTCCTGACTCGTTCTCAGAGCTCCTGGCCCTTGTCCAAATCATCCTCCTGGGAGAGAGGCAGGTCACTTGCTTTTTGGGTGGCTGACCAAGGACCATACAGGTGGCACTGCAGCCCTTATAGGGAGAAGATATTCCTGAAACATGGGGTGAAATTCAACTCACCCTGACCGCTGTGGGCTAGACATTGGTGCAGAGCTGAAGGACCTGATGCAGCAGAACAGTTAGTTCCTTTCCAACATGTCTGCCCAAGGCAGCAGGCGTGTGCTTCAGCACGCAGCTCCCACTCTTACTCGCAGGTTGGCTCCCTCAAATGTAGTTTTGAAAACATGGAGATTAGTGACTAGCTATCTCACAACTTGCCTGATAGTTTTCCTTGATGCAATTAAAAATGTCTCCAGAATGTGTAATAGGAGTCAACTGAATTTTTAAAGCATCGTGCAGACAATGTAGAACATGTTGAAAAATACACTTGGTATCTGCTATCCCATGATTGAAACATGAGAAAGAGAAAAGAGAAAAAAGATAAATAAGCCCTAGTTCAAGAAAAACAAACAGACAATAAAGAGCTTTGGAGAGAATCTCGGGGATAGTAACCTCTCTTTGAAATGTGTCTATGCAGTAGTTGTCTTGGAGAACCTTGAAAATTTTTTTCCTGCTTTATATCCTTAAAAGTATCCTACCCTTTTCCTTTTCTTCCCTTCCCCCTCCCCAGCATAGTCAATATTGTAATTTAAGCAAGCAAAGGATCTCTTCTAAACAATTGGAAAAAATGTGCTTGTAAAACTGTGCAAATACCTATTTCCAAAAATAACTAAAATCGCTGTGATTTCAGGCACACAAATGATGCATTTTGAAATAGGACTAAATGTTTATTTACATGAAAGGGCATGCTGGCTCTGGTCTACTGAGAAAATAATGGGCATTAAACCCTATGCAGCATACAGTCCACTGAATAAAAAGTATATTTTTAAGAGAGATCTGTTGTATAGTGATCTATGACAGTCTTTAAGCAAAAGAACTCACTTTGAGGCTTAGCAAAGGAATAACTAATTTAGTAATGATTTATTTCTCTTGATTTTAAAGCTTTTAGGACTTATTTTAAACATAATGAAAGATGAGAGGAGACAAAAAAAATAAAGCAAGAGCGAAGGTGAGGGTTTATTGTGCTCTATAGAAAACTGTCAATCTAAAGGCATATTGTCAGCTTCTCCACTCAGTCTTCACTGTTACTGCTCTGTTGATGTATTGAGGCTTTAGTACGGTCTTACCAAGCCAGTGGTGGATTTCCTCCAAGGCAGAGGATGTCCACTGACGTAAGAAAGCTTCCCCGTGCCCCTGCCTACCTCCATCACCAAGAGGAGACAGCACAAGTGGTTAGGGGCAAAGAGATGCGGCCTGAGCAGAACAGTGTTGGGATACTTGACTGCTCAAGCAGCTAGCACTAATTTGAGCAGCCCAAAGGTCATGACTATTTATGCAGAATAAAGGTCAATGGCAAGCTGGCGTGTGGCTGCAGGCTATCTTGGTACGCACTTCACCCAGAGCCACCAATACAGGCTTCTGATTCACAGTTTGTCTTTCTGCATGAACTTTCAGACCAAGCTTCGTCTGAAATAAAACATGTTGGGGAAAAAAAAAAATCTCTGCCATGGGACTTGACACAGTTAGGAGACAGATGCAACTTTTGTGGCTTCGGCTCATCTGTAGCTAAATCAAACCTTTGAATCATTATTTATAAAAGACAGCCAAATTCTGAACTGTTTGCCCAGTATTTAGTCAGCCCTTATGTGGGTTAACTCCTCTGAAAGCATGCCTGAGTACAGATAGAGGAAAAAGTGAATAAGATGCTCAGGATGTGACCTGCTAAAAGAAGGCCTGTGAAATGCCTACAGACTTCAGCAGAGGTGGGGTTCTTCAACTGTCAGTATGTGGACAAAAAACACTTTAAATGTGCAAGACCTTAGAGCACAAGACTAAATGACATGGTTCGAATTTCCAGAGCAGTTTCAGTTTAGGTGAATCAATGTCTATTTGGCTGAAAAAGGGAAGCAGATACACTATGTTTAGTCTAGTTAGATTCTATACTATATCTGAAATTTTATAGTCAATAAATTGCTTCATCCTTTGCTGTCATTAAAAAATTAGAACATATTTTAACCTTTGGTTCCAGCAGCTGTCTCTCTACCTGCACTGGTTTTAAACAAAATCCTTTTGCCTTCTGTTGTAAATCAGTCCTGTATGCCGTGGTCCCCAATAGGAAGCACGAAAAATATGTTGTGACATTTTATTCCCCCTCCAAAAAAAAAAAAAGGTAACGGGAAAGCATCGTTACATTGATTTGTTGTTCATAGCATTTGGCACTATGCCCTAATAAAGGTTGCAGCAATAACTCTATTATAAACACTGCTTTGCCTCCACCAGTAATTTTTTAATAGGAGTTAGCTATTATTCTATTATTTATTTTTTTTTGCTAATAAAGAAAAGTATATTAGGATGAAAAGTTCCCACGCAGAAAGTCACCAATATTAACTGTCTTCAAATCTGTACAAGCATATTTTTCCTCTAGCCATCTCTTCTCATCAAAACAGAGAATTACCAAATTCTTCCTTGACCACTGGCTTCCTAGATCCCCACACGAGGGGAAGTTTAAACAGTTGCTTGGATGCATTTTGTCAAGTTTATTTATTCCATTATCCTCCTTCTTCACTCCACATTTTGTGGGCTTGCCTTTGGAGAAACTGAAACCAAGTCATAACAATGGCATAGTCTAGTTGATGAATAAGCATAATTTGTATTTTCCCACTGAAAATGGCAAAATCCTAGACACTGTGCATTTGCAAGTACTTTCTTGGTTGCGCTCATCAAACCAAAGAGCATCTCCATTCAAGACTGAGGTTCATTACCGTGTCCAGAGACATGCGGCATGTAATTCAAATGGCTTGTGACTCACACAGTGCAGCTATAAGCTCTGTGACAATAATAACTGTGTCACAGTTCTCACAGACAAAGGCTTCTGGCCCATGTGTGGAAGTTCAGGTGACCCTTGAAGACTTTCTCCTTCTCTTACAGCTTGTCAAAAGAAAGAAAAAGAAGTCTCTGAAGAATTTGAAGACACTGGAATATGTTCTGTGATTTCTTGGACTTCATGCTACCTCTTGTGAGTGTTGTTGTTCTTTCCAGTCCCTAGAAAACAAGACTGTACTATAGAGGACAGTGGGATTTCTGTTACCTTAGAGCAAATATGGTTTTTATGCTTTCCCTCCTATTAAAGTGTTTGAGAAAAAGAAAGACAGAAAAAGCAAACTCTTGCTCATAATTAGTGTTGAGGGCCATCTATTCTCATACTTTAAGAACACGGTTTAGAAAGGGGATCTCCTACTGCCTCTGCCCAGGCAGCTTTCTCATCTTCCAGAACAATATGCTGGTGAGATGATGACCTAGAACTATGTTTTCCTCATAGGAGTCCAGAAAAACTGCAGGTTTATGGACAGTGTTCCATCAGAAATCCTCATAAAACAGAAGCAGTTGTTCATCTCTCTTAAAAACAAAACAGAATCCCAACAAACAAAGGAAAGACTGTGAGTCCTACTGTCTTTCTACTCTTAATCCTAGTCTAGAGTTTATGATTAGATCTCACAGTTTTTCTCAGTTTTATGTGAATGCACCTACCTACTTTCTTGGACTCTCGTGGCTTTTTTCATTTTAGTGCTTTTCAGAAACCAAAGCAGCAGGAGGAATCTCCTGCTCTGTTCCGTAGGGGAAGACGTGCCATCCCAGTGATTTACAGGCACTATGCAGTCCAGGTGTCAGGCACAAAGGACAGGGCAAGGCTGTCAACACGCAATTAAAAAGTGCAGCTATTCCTACAGCTGTGTCTATATTAGAGGCAGTGTCTTCCATCCAATACAGTCAACATCCTCTTTTTTTTCCTAACTGCTGCTTCCATCCAGGTGAGGCAAGAGTAGCTGGATGAGCAGTCACCCCAGTTCCTCCCAGTTCTAAGCATTCTGGATTGTTTGATCAATAGATGCTCCTAGGGTACCAGAAATAGGGATGTCTCATTTAGCACCTTAAAATTTTGCATACTGCAAAGTATTGCCTTGATGAGGGTTGAATGGGCCTTCAAAGTACATCTGGGTGGCTGAATGTTGATTTACACCCTAGTTTTATCTCCATAAAGTTGGAACTGGGGATAAGTGCCTTTCTCAGGGTGGCAGGTTCTCTATCAGAAAGCTGTAAAAAATTAGACCCATTATGCAAAACCAGCCATGAGCTATTTTTCCTCTGTATGTAGCAGTTAATTAAATGCTCTTTTAGTACTCGCTTTAAGTAGGAAACTTTTTTCTTCTTACCTCAGAAATTCACATCTAAAATTTGCAATTAATTTCTTATAAGTTTGTTCAAATTACTGCTATAATCTACACTGAAATGACATAGCAAAGCTTGAGGAGGCAGATATAGCATTTTATACCATTGCACAGTGCTCTGTATACATCAGTCTACACAATCCATTAAAGTATTATTAAATTGATAGAATAAATTGAATTTACACAGTATTAAATATACCACATATAGTAACTGTGAAAATTGCTGGCATACACAGCTCATCTAACTTTGTAACTCAACTTGCTTTTCTAATTTGTTGCCCCAATAATCTAACCTTGTAAGTTGAATTGCTTTTCTAATTTGTTGCCCTAAACCTAAAACTGGACTTTTATAAGACTGCATTTCTGCATGGGGAAAATAAAAAAAATTAAAAAAAAAAAAAAAAAAAAAAAAAAAGCACACAAACATTGACAAATCTATTATATTACATATCAGAGAGGGAAATTACCATATTAAAAAGCCCGAGCTGGTAGAGCTACACTGGACCATTGGGACAGAGGAAATACAGTCAATTCCCATTACTGCTCTGCCAGAGGTGTCAGAGACAGCCTGCAGCTGTGGCCGGTAATTTGATGTATTTCCCTGCCTCTCATGGCACATGCAGACTGCAGAGAGTGTCAGCTAGGCTGCTGGAAAGCAATTCTGCCTCTCTAAGCAACTGAAAGAGGACCCTGGCCTCAATAGACCTGAGAAGTTGCTGGTTTACCTAGCTGAGACTGATGACAACCTGTTCGTGAGAGGGGTGAATTTCTCTCTCTCCTATTAATTTAACTGGAGTGTTCGCTTTAATGCTTAGTAATGCCACTGTAAGTGTTAGTGTAATTTCACTGGTAGTGTAATTGCAAGTTAACTTCATGGCTGATCTCTTCAACAGATGGAAGCAGGGTGGGGGTGGTGATGAAACCCACAGGAAATGGGTGCTGCTGGAGGAAAATGCAGATGGAAAAAGGAGACACATAAGTGCAGAGAAAAGGGAGAGAAAGAGATCAAGGAACCAGGGGGCATAAGAAACAAACAGCAGAGAGAGGATGCTCTGGATGACCACCTCCTCCACCTTCAGAGAAAACAGAATGTAACTAAAAAGAGTACAAAGAATTTAATAAATTACAGATACCAAATAGCTTAATAGACATATACAGAAATAAATGGTATGGTGGCCAGGTTCTCTGGGACCTGAAATTCTTGTATGCAAGTCCATGGTCCTCAGCAGACCCTTAGGCCATAAGTAAAGAGCTTACATTTTATTTATGCTTTGGGCCTCATGTTTCCTACAGCCTCTGTGCTGCTAAATTGGCCGGTGTCAAACTCTAGGAACAGGACTCGGGCTGAACATGCTGTCTCGGTACAGCCCTTACATATACTTTTCATCAAATGTCTCAGGATCTGCTTCACAGAAATGCTTATATACCTCACCTCAGCTTATTCCTGGAGCCTTGGCACCTGAGTAACCAACCCGTGAATCTGAGAATCATGAGGTTTTGCTACTCTGAGATACTGTGAGAATAAAGGGCAAATGCCAGGGAAAGGGCTTAGTCAGTCAGGCCCAGCACCACGCACATGTGGGCATTCCATTGCCAGAACCCAAGCTAACATCTCCACGGGAGACAGTTTTGCTCCACACAGACACACCAGCACTCTGCTCTGCTCTGCTCCAGATTTGAGGGTGCGACATACATGCACTCTGCGCAGTGCTATGCCACTTTTATCCCAAATCTAGAGCGGGTGACAAATTTTTTTTTTGGTCAAGAACTTGTCTGCAGTGATTCATGCCTCTGGGACTGTAAAGAAGTTGGGAACGTCAGAGCAATCCTTAAAGCTGAATCAAAGGGGGCATGGGGAAGAGTAAAACTGCTTGAAGCCCTCTTGATGTCTCATCTAGGTGTGCAGAGCATGGCCTGGCCAGAGGTGGGGATTTGCTCCTGTTCCCTGACGCTGAGGTACAAGGAGACGTGCATTAACAACAACCTCAGCATTTACTGCTTTCTCTGAAAAGTATTTTATTCGTCTAGGTATCTATTACACCTTGAAAACATGTTATCAGTGTTTGAAAAGACAATAAAACTACTGTGCTTGGTTCATGAACTATAAATACACTTAAGCAGAAAGGAAGTCTGAAAAGCCAACATATCACAAAATAGTAATTGCAGATTTCTAGGTTGAAGGCCAAGTTTAAGTTCATGATGCTGTTTCCTGTATTCCCTATGATCACAAAGTGAGGTAGAGAGGATGGAAGGCACGGGGCTTGATGAAGGGGTCTCGGATTGTTTTAAGAAATCAGGCTTCATTCTGGATTTTTCCCCCTTTGTTCCTGAATTGGGTGAACCCAAGATTAGCTTTGAGAAGAGAGAAGGCCTGAGAATTTCAGTTAATATTCAAAGGGAAATTCACAGGATTTTTGTTGAGTTTGTTCATGCCAGTTCCCTCCCAAGCACATCCTATTTATACGGCCCATAAACCAAAAAGACTGTGAAGAGCAGAGATGAGTGAAACCTCTTCAGTGTGTAAAGTTAGAGCCGTCGTGCTAGTTTGTGTAGTAACAGTAATGAGTAGACAGGTATAAAATATTATTCATTTATAGAAGTATTGTCTAAAGATCAACTACATAATTCTTGCAACAGACACATTAGTAGATAACCTTTATTGTGACTGGTAATTTGTATTCAATCTTAGGTCAGAAAGCTGTGACTCAGGGCCCCAAGTTTAATAATGGTCCCAGAATAAGTATTGTGGTTTTCAGTGATGACAGGTAAGCCTGCTTTCACTTGTTGAATTATCTGTTGCTTTTAAGTACAGTATATGCCTTTGAAAATATATTTGCAAGCTGAAGTAATTTGCTCAAATGCATCTTAGACAAAAACCCTGGCAAGGCTTGAGATTTAAGCTCAAGAGTTGCTGGCCATCTGTCCTTCCCAGGCATGAGACCAGGGCATATGTGGTTTGTAGCAGGGGCATCTGTTCTTTTAAACAATGCTACCAGCGATGAAGCATCTCTGGCTTGCAGAGCGAGGTGGGAATTTTTCTGGACTGTGCTGGATGCAGAGCGAGTTTCATTTAGTAACTCTGTGGGTGAGGCTTTCCGGAGCGCAGTGAGATAAGGCTTGAAATGTTCTGGCAACGCGCTCCCGGGGATACATTGCTCAGGTGCACTTCGGCGAAGTCTCAGGGTAACGAGCCAAGAGAGACCAGAGATCGCAGTCAAAGCTGCGCCGGGGCCCCCCATCCGACCCCTGCAGCCCGGTGTCCAGCGGGGCCTTCACCCCGCCCCCGCAGCGGCCGAGCAACAATGCCCGCCGCGGCCTCCACGCTTTGTTGGTGGAAGGAGGCCGCGCTGGGCCCGCTCCGGAGCCCAGCCCGTCCCGCTTCCCCCTCCCCTCTCCCCCTCCGAGCCCTCTGCGGCGGCCGCCACCGCTCCCGCTTCTCACGCGCGTGCTCGCAGCGGGGCGCGAGGTGCTGGGTCTCTGCCCGCCCGGCACACCCTACTGCAAACGCCTGCCGCCCCCCGGGCCGCCCCCCCGCTTATAGGCGCAGGTAGCGGGGTAAGCCGGCGGCGGCACCACTGCCCCAGGCCAGGCCGGGCCCCGCCGCACTATACTGGGCTGGTCTGGGCTGGGCTGGGCCGGGCCGGGCCGGGCCAGGCCTCGTGCACTGCGGGCGGGGGGAGGGGTAACCGCTTCCTAGCCCAGACTGTGCATGTCCAAGTGACGCATTGCAGGTACGAATCCACCAATCAGCGCCCTCCTTCTGGAGTCTCTGCACTCCTCGACATTTTTTCTAAAATCTTCATCCGCCAAGAGAAATAGTTCCTCAGCCTGCCCCCCCCCCCTCCGGTACCACCACCGCCCCGCACACCCCACCCCCACCGTTACACAAGCGTAGCTCCATCTCCCCTCTTTCCCACACCTCGCCCCCACCTGCGCCGGGGATTTGGGGCTCAGAGGCAGAAAGGGGACGCGCTCGGAGGGGGTGGGGGGGGGCTGCCGAGAAGAGCGCGAAGAGCCGGCACTTCTTTCGCAACTCAGCTCCCAGACGAAGAAAGGGGGAGGGGGGAGGGAGCGGCGCGGAGCGATCCGGGCGGGCTGTGAGGAGGTTTATGAGGCACTGCTGGCGGCCAGGCAGGGCTCAGTGTGAGGCGAGCCGTTGAGCGGGCAGGTTCTTTGCGTGCCCTGTGCAGCTGTTAGCTTCTACCGCGCCCTACAGCCAGGCCGAGCCACCATGGTGAGTCCCTGCAGCATGGGGCAGTGGGGGGGCTTGGCGGGTGCTGTTTCGATGCTCCCTGTGTGGGGCAGGGTGGGTGGGGGTGCCTGTGAGGG
>JANHGN010008214.1:87322-98633 GCA_024605025.1 Megaceryle maxima
TGCCTGTTTTTTATCCGAACTGTGATTTTACCTGATGAGCAGAGGAGGTCCCAGACCTCTACTCTTACAGTTCTCATCATAAAATATTGATATGTTGTGAAAAACCTTTTTCCCCCTCTGTTGTGACACGTATTTCGGCATCATTTTATTCTTAAGTTTTGGTTCCAGCTCTTTCATTGTTTCACTCTGACAATTTAAAAATTACTTAATATTTAGACCATCTTTTCTGATAAGTGGTTATACTGTTCCCTGCACTATGGTGTTTATCTAATACCCTTTAAGATTGTACTCAATTTATAGACAACATTTTAATTAAAATTATAGCAAATATTCTGACCAAAATAATAGAAGACTATAGTGTTTTAATATTCAAAGCTGCTTTGTTCCTTCAGATGTTGGTGAATGTTCTCCAAATAAAAAATATTGTTATTAATTTCTAATATGAAGTTTTGAGAGTTGAATTTTCTATATGATATTGATTGTGACCACTACTCCACCTAGTAGTTTCATCCTCAGAGCCACTGTAATCAACATCTAGCTTCACAGAATGATGCCTCACTTAAGTATCTTCTACAAAAATGTTATCCAGCTTCTTTGCCTGCTGCATGACAGACTTTTCACCACATGAATAAAGTCCAGATCAGCAAAACAATAATGTTCAACATGATGCTTAGGTACATGGTTTAGTGGTGCACTTGATAGTGTTAGGTTAATGGTTAGACTCAATAATCCTAAAATCTTTTTCCATACTCAATGATTCTATGTTTCTATCAGTTCACTGTCATCCTATTGCATTTTTAGTACATGGATTATTTGTGTAGTTGGTTAATTTCTTTTTACTTTTTGGTAAATTATGCTTATTTTCTGAAGAAATCCTACTCAAGTTCTTCTAGAACACTATGTAAAAGAAAGAAATAATACAAGATAACTTAATAGAGCTATTTCACAGAATTTTGCCAAGCTTCAAAGACTACATAAATAACAGTTATATTGCATTAAAGTGCAGTAGCATGTGAACAGATTAATTTTTAATACAACTAGGTTTCATTCACCATTGCTTAACTTAACAGCACCTTCTACTAAAAAAGTCCACCTCAGCTAGTTCAGGACACTCAGAAATCATAGCTTCTCTACACGGCTTAACCTTGCTAATTTATTAATCATTTTTTTCCAGATATTTCCTCCTCCAAAATCTCCTCCTTTCATTAAGGTTCCAAGTGCCAAGCATCTAGCTTTGTACACTAAGAGGAACTGGAAAAATAATTGTATAATTTTGACAATGTCTCAGGTCCAAGGATGCTCCTTGGTTTAGAATCAGAAGAGGAAATCTAGAGCAGCAAGAAGAATCATTCACACTTTTCATATAAAAAGAGACCCAAGAATGTAAAAAGGCCAGATCTTTTTAACTAAATGATCTGGAACACACAGTTCATTTCCACGGGATAGTCAGCAGCTTCCAGTGAAAAGTAAAACACTGTGTATGAGGGAAAAGCAGGGCTATGTAACACCATCAGTATCTATAACATTTCTATATTTAGAATAAATTTGGTTCCCACCTACAGTATTGTGAAAAATAACTGCATTTAAAATCCAGCCTTCAAAGCAACACTTCCCAATTTTCAGGTAACAATAAAATTCTAAAATCAAAACCTGCTTTTAAAAAAATAATCTAATTCTCATAAATAGTATAACACCAGAAAGGAAACTTTAGTTAAAAGAAGTTGAAAAGTAATGCAATTATTGAAGTCCCTGTAATTAAATTAATATACTGAATATAATTCCATCTTTAAAATAATGTCTCCTTTAAAATAAAACATGATACCAATAATTTGAATACCTCCCAACTTGGGTTTAGCTTGAAGATACTGACCAGCACTAGGTGACTGCTCACATAAAACATGCTAATCTTGAGAAGAGAACAGAAATCTTAGACAAATTCCATAGATAAATGATACTATTCTGAACTGTTCTGCTAATAACAGCATTTTCAGCCCAGACAAATTTGTCAAAATATGACAATGTAAATGAATCGAAATTATTTGAAAAGCAGATATTATTTTTATAAAAATTTCAGGTTTTATTCCTTAATTTTAATAACTTGCTGATCATAGCACAAAAGCTGACAGATCTCTGTGGAATTATAAACAGGCTCAAAATTCACTTGTCTAGACATTCAGAGTGAACACATTTGTAATCATGCTCTAAAAGAATAGTTACAGGGCTTTTGGGGTGACTGTAAATCTCTGTTCATCAGCTTCCAAAACACTGTGCTTCTCTAAAAGAATTTTCATCTGAGCCATCCATTAATTACTTATTTTAGTTATTTTTTCATAAAGTAACTTTTCCAAGCTACATTTGCTTCTAATAATTCTCTTTGTTAAAGTCTTGCTCTTTTAGAGACAGGTGAACGTGACAACTTATTTTGAAATAACTAGATATATTTAGAGTCCTTTACAGCTCTTTTACTAAGACAGTGAAGTATCTACTACAAGATTAAAGTAGTTCCCCCATAATGACATTTTGAAACAGGGCAGGATTAATTCAGGTATATTCATATCCTGAAATACATGCAAACAAATATATACAGCAGCCAATCACAACTCCACTGAAGAATGCTCAATTGATAAAGATGCTTTGAGACAACATTTTCTATGATTTGCATACTGAAGCTGACAAAGTCCTGGAATGATTTGGTATAGGTGGAGCCATAACTTCTGGATATGAACAATATTTTAGAAATTTAAATTATTAATTAATTTTCTTGGTAGAAAAGCTATTGGTTAGTTTAATGACACTTGCACTGATGAACAAGAGTTCTCATTATTACAGCCCTCAAAGTACATGCTCGAATTCCATTTCCTTGCAATGTGAGTCTATTTCTAATAAATGCATTTAAACTGTATGTATTAAATGTGATTCTATTTGACAGTACTTTTAAAACTAATACCAGAGTCTGTGGATTTTACAGAATGGACAAATACTGCTCTTAGATCAGAAATGTTTGTCTCAGGGAAAAAAAACACAAAATACCCAAATTTGTCACACAAAACCTCTTAGAAATTTTTGAAATCAGGTATAAACACAACACACTGATACAGAACTTCCAGTGATGAGCATCATTGAATAGATTGGTGTTGGAAAATTAAGAATAATGACAGTGTGGTCTAGACAAATTTCAGAATTTTCCCAAGAATTTCACTGCAAAGAGAACTTGTCTGCTGAGACAGTTCATCCTTTTTAGAACTTCAGAACTAGTTAGGATTCATAGGACTACTAGCTATCTGCTTATGAATAAACAGCCCTTATGAGAAGGTCTTTGAAACCATGTTTCTACCCTAAAAGAGCTGGAAGTAAATAGGTGATCCAGGAACTGCAATGGAAAGAACCCTATGGGAGCAGACAGAAACACATAAGTTTGCTGTTAGCAATCACATGTATAGGTCATATTAACCTTATTTATTTATTCATTTATCTTTATTTTTAATGAGAATATTGTTTTGCACTGGTTGTTTAATATTTTCAGTTTGCCACTTTACAATTAAAAGACCCTTCAGTCACACTACTAGTCACACTGTATCACATTGCCTGAGACCAAAAAGAAACCCCAAACCTAAACCTGTTACTTTGCAATAGAACATGACATATTACTGAAGGTACAGCTGAAATATTTACTATGTAATTTTCATAATATGACAGTACAAACTGAAGAATGTTTGCTACTCACAGTGTCCACTGGCCAGTTATATACCATGTATTTCACATCAGAATTTGCTGCTCATGTAATTCCTTTACACCTTAAATTACTGCTGAAAGTACTCATACAGATTAAGAAGTGATCATTAATACCTACACGAACACAGACGCTATTTCATGACCATAAACTTTATTATCAAAATTCCTACAGGAGCATATGTTTTGGCTAGCTGGTCACTGCGAATAGTAGTGCAATTAAGTAAGATGCCATCAGTCCAACTTAACTGCTGAAGTCTCTCCACTCCCATCTACTCTGTTCCTGAAATCAATATAGCTAAATGAGTCTCTTGTTATTCTTTGATGACTTTTTTCTTTATAAAGCATGTTGCCTTACCCTGATAACACACATGACTTGTGAAGCTAGATTCTTGTAGCGATTAAGCATTTTAGTATTTAGCATCCTACATTTCTGAAATTATATTTCTAACTTCAAGTTAAGTTGGAGACAAATATAACAAATTGTCACACCAGAGAACAAAAATTAAAAACACATATTAAAATATGAATGATGAAATTATAATACAAGACAGCCAAAATTTTAATATTTGCCTACTAACTGACTCCAGTTTACCTCTGCACCCTCATTTCCTACACCTGAAATCACTTGTACCACATTTGTGCTATGCCATTCACATTAGAATAGAAAACTTTTTCTGAATCTATGATACAAAATTACCATAATTTCTGCACATTGTGCCCTAAATACATTTCTACCTTTTGGAATATTCTATATGCAGTTCACAGAAATCTAAAGGGAACATGACAAAGAGAAAAGACTGTTTCCCTGATAGATTTAGTGGATCTATTTCATTTCAATTTAATCCAGAATTCACAAGGGATTGGTTAAATTATAGAGCTCAGGGATTTCAGGCTTTTTCTTGCATTACAGATTATTTTTTTAAATGCTGCCTTATGCACTGTTTGGTACATTCAGTTGCAAAAATCCAACCTCAGCATGTTTAAGAAAATACATTTCACTTGAACTGATTCAGTGTCTTAAATTAGTTTCTTGACTTAACAGTGGCTCAGCTTTTCATCTGGAGTGGGGTATATATCCTCTTATAACAGCACTAAAAGATTTTTCTGTGTCTTCCCCTGTCAGAACCGTATTCATCTGGAGCCCCAAAATACAGAAATTATATGAGCAACTGAATTATATGTGCAGGTATGCTTTTGTTCGGCCAAATTTTATACTTTCTGTGGACATAGACTGAGTCAGTTTCAGAAGAGATAGGAGATTATTCACAGAAAGTCAAAGGTGTTTGTGCTATGATTTAACTTGTCCTATGATATTTTTAAAGGACTGAGGAAAGGGAGTGGAGAGAGCCATTCAAGAGTGCTGGTAATAGAAAAGTGCTGGTAAACAAAACTGAAGCAATTAAGACTCACAAAATGATCTAATATTGTACAAGTAATGGAGTGAAAAAATGCTAAATGAAATTCACCATCTCTACACACAGAAAAAGTATATAAGAGAAGACAATGCAAGTGTAAAGACATAGTCATGGATTTTATGTGGTATATAATCATACAAGGATTATTTGAGCAACAGTTTGTGAAAGTGTGCTCAGGATTTGGTGATGGCAGACCAAATGGAAGACAATTTCATATTACCTTGAAAAACTTACGTAGTTCAGGTACTCCCCACTACTGAACACCACAGAGCAGAATCAGAAGGTGGCAATCATAATCAAAGGTACAAAACAACCTCTGAGCGAGCAGTGAATCTTTGTCACAGCCCTTATACAAAATTCTCTTAGAGATTTCTACTATTATTCATCTTGGAAAATAGAAAACAGAAGGGTGATGTGACAAAATGCAATTAACTTATGAGTAGCAAGGAGCGGTAAAAAGGGAGTAATTATTGACTGTAGTTTGTTACTCAATAATTGAAGGTTCTCTATCAAGTTATGCAGAATATACCCAGTACAGCAAGAAATAACCTTTTCCTTGCTACATGACATGCAATTGTGGAGTTCTTCTCTGTGCCACTATATACTTGTCTCATTTCTTATGTCTTCTCACCTAAGCATCTTTTATTTGCAACTGTGAAAGACAGATTCTTAGCATAAATGTACTTCAGATCTGTTGAGAATTCATCATTTTCATGTTCACTACTATTTGACCCTACACAGCATAAAGGAATTTGAAATAGGAAGATAAAAGAATCTGATTTAAGCCTTAGACAAATCTGTCTGCTATTATAACTTAGAAAATGTGTGAAAGGAATTATTAATACAAGGAAAATTAAGATTTTAGAGCTTTTACACTATGTTATGTTTTCTGGAAAAAGCTTCATACTGTCAGGTGTTTCAAACATCCTAACAGAGACAACTCCTGTTGTGCTCCAGTCATTTGGAAATGGAACAGAATAACTACTGTTTCACTATGTTTTTCTGACATTATACTCTTCATAAGTTTCCTCAAGAGAATTTTAAAGGTTGCAATAAAAAAAAAATAGTAATATTAAAAACAAACAATTGAGTAGCAGTAAGAAAATGGCATTGGACCTCTCAGATTACTTACGGATGCCCTCCTAAATCTTTGATTTTTTCAGACTTAAAATTATCTTCCACTTCTTCCTTGCAGTAAAAAAAAAAAAAAAGGAAGAAAAAAAAAAGGAAAAACTCTGTTGAAGATGCACCACACTGAGGGCAAAAACCACATAATAGCTTTATGCTCTGTAATTTTTTTGCTTGCAGCTATTGTTCTATTTCCTGCCGACACTGCATTTTAAATGCTCTAATGATACAATTGTTCTTTAAAACTGCAGAGAAACAGACACCACAAACATCTAATTGGTGCCTCTGATGAAGCTACAAACACATCTTGAACTTTGCTGTTGTTGTTAAAAAGTGAGTGAGAGGGATTCGTTGCTATCAAATGCTCAGTAACTGGCAAGATTTCACTCCTGCTCACTTAATTAATGTCTGTAATGTATGTGTCACTTATCAAGTGTCCTGCATAGCTATTGCACTATAGTTACTGTTACATATCACACAATTTTGTATACCCTGGGGGCAACTCAGTTTAGAGATTCTGCACAATTTTCTGTCAAGTCTACTCTCATGTTATCATTCAAAATGTATCACAACAAAATACAGCTCTGTTATCAAAGTCCTTTTCCTCTCTGCCAGCCTTGTATTTTCCTGGCAGCTTGGTGTCTCATGAAAATGAGTATATAATCCCCTTCTGCAGCTGTGCAGCCTGTTTGATTTCTGCCACCTTTCTAAGATTTCTTTAATAAATGAAAATAATTCCATTTGTGTTATCACTGTGGTACTATAATCCCAGTCATCTACTGTAGACTACATATTGATACATACCTAAACCCCTAAATTTTGTCCTTTCCCTTCTCTTATGAGCTTTACTCATCATAGAATCATAGAATCATCAGGGTTGGTAGGGACCTTAAAGATCATCTAGTTCCAACTCCCCTGACATGGACAGGGGACATCTCCCACTAGATCAGGTTGCTCAGAGCCCCATCCAGCCTGGTCTTAAAAAATTCCAGGCATGGGGCTTCTTCCACCTCTCTGGGGAACCTGTTCCAGTGTCTCACCACCCTCATGGTGAAGAACTTATTCCTAACGTCCAATCTGAATCAACCTGTCTCTAGTTTTAATCCATTCCCTCTAGTCCTACCACTACCTAGCATACTAAAGAGTCCATCACCAGCTTTCTTGTAGGCCCCCTTAGGATACTGGAAGGCCACTAAACATACTGAATATAAATGCATGCAGTCACTTAACACTGAGCTGTTATTTTCAGCCAAGAGTCCATAGAATCAAATATACTTTCTTTTCTCCCATGGTTTTAATAAGTTATGTATCATTTATCCAAGGTTAAGACAATTCTTCCTTCCATCAACCTGTACTCCATTCTTCCCACCCCTCCTAAGTTTCCCATACATAAAAAGAAGGGAGGATTTACACTCTTACAAGTTTCCTAGTTCTGTATCTACTCTCTTACTCTTACAGACCCCTTCAAAAATTTTGAACCAAGAACCAGCATTTCTGACTCCTTAGTTAAAGAGTTAATGGTACAACCCAAAAGTTAAAATTTCCACTAGGAGGTTACACAGAGATGAAGCTCTGCAAATGTAATACTGCAAGGTTACAGCTTGATGTAACATTTTATCATATATAGCATAAGACAATATGGATAACCTTAGTGTGGATATGTGGATATATGTGGATAACCTTATTAAGTTTGATTTCAGACAGACAGAAGTTCTCTTTAATCTAGTCCATTTTAAGAAATTACTAGAAAATCTTCTTATCTCTTTTCATTAAAAATGCTAACTGTACATTTGCTTAAGAATACTTGATAACATTGCTTTAATTTAATATCTGAAGGTATATTTAAAGAAAAAACAAAACCAAACAAACAAAAAACCACAACCAAAACCAAAAGCAAACAAGAATTTAGCTTTTAAAGTACTTAAAAAAACCCAACCAACCAAACAAAAAAAATCTATCAGAATATGCTATTATGTATCTTGATGTGAGAATGTCCCCTTAACACATAATGGTTCCATTTGGAGTCTTCAAAATTTATCAAATGAGTCCAGAATTCTTTCTATCCTAGTATTATGACTTTTGTAGAATGAACAGGAATTCACCCTAGGGAATAAATGTTAGATACAATGTCTATTTCTTTGATGGTCACCCTGACCTATAAGGAAAAAAGTAGTCTTCCACGTATTTATTTTATTACTTCTTTTTTATGGACTTAATAAAGAACATGTATTCTGTCCTGCAGAGATATTTAATGGCTTATCTCACTTCAAGAAATGTACCTCATACCTCCTTGGGATGAAGAAGATTCAGAGAAATAAAAGACAAAAAACAGCATTAAATGGAATCTGGAGTTATTCTTAGGAATAATGGAAAGGTTTCATGAGAACTTTTTGAAACTGATAGAAAGGGCTGTATATATGAAAGATGCACCCAGAGGAGGAAAATTTGGGTCAAATTCCCCCATTATGAAGCTGCCTGAAGAGGTCAGTAACATTGTTTTATAACTCAAGAATAACTGCTTTACATAGATGAAAAAACTGTGCTTTCAAATACTTTCTATGACAAGCAAAGCATAACACAAGGATCTGTCTTTTCTTCAGAGGCTTTCTACAAATCTTTCACCAGGAAATACAGGAAAAGTGTGTTTGAAAAAGCCCAACTCTAAATTTGGTATATTAAAAGAAAATTACAGAGTTTAGATACTCAACTTTTCTGTCAGTATTTTTTTAAGGAATTATTATTTTTGAGTTTCAAGTAGGAAACATTATTTCTCCTTTCAAAAAAAAAGGGAAATCTCCTTTGTAAAATATATAAATGAAATTTCCTGTACAGAATCACAGTAAAAAATAAAGGAACAGATATTAGTAGCAAGGAAAAACAATATTGCCAAAAGCATATAAAGATTCATGTGTTTTGGTCCTGTCATTATTTCAGTTTCTTCAAAGGTGTTTTGATATAGGATTTTTGAGGCAACTAATAGGTTTATTTTAAGAAGGGAGTTCATAATTCTAGAAACAGTATTTATGCTAACAACAGAATTTCCCATTTCAATATTGCCACCTATTGCATGGAAGAGAAATCCTTAGTATCCTAAAAGTATGCATCAAATATATATATATATATATATATATGCTCCATACACACACATTTACTCCAATATATATGATTGGATATGTATGTACAGAAATACAAGTAACTCACAGAAGAAAAATATATGTAGCTGTTGAAGAAAGGAAAAAATAATTTGTCTCATAAACACCTGGAATTGTTCGCAGTGTTAAAACTCTCACATAAGCATTAACAATTTCAACATTAAACACTAATATGAACTGTCATCACTGCATAGTTATATTACTATGACATATGACATCATGATGATATAATGATGTTTTCTTTATAATAGTGTATATATTATAGTATGTGTATAACAAACAAAAAAACCCTTCATCAGCATGTTTTCTGTAAAATAAAAGAAATTGTCTAGAAAAAAAAGGAATAAGGAGACCCTATGACCAATCTCAGAACACAAGTTGCTCTAATGGATCAGTTGGTTTGCTGATAAAAACAATTATCAAATGTGGTGGTAACTGACATCTTGATTCCAAGAAAGGGTGGAAAAAGTAATACATATAGCAAATTGTAGAACACTGAGTGTAAAAATATATTCAAAAGCAACTATGTTCTCTTACCAACAACTTCCATGCAAAACACAGTTTTAGGAAGTAAATTACAAACAGTTGGTGTCCATTTTTAGTGTAAGTACTCCTTCTCTCTCCTCCAAAGTAAATGCCTTTTCTAAGTGAGGACTGTACTATTGTCTTTCCCTTCATCAGAAGGGCCCTTCAAAAGGCCTTCCATGGGACATATGAAATTGCCTACACTAATAGATAATAATGAATAATAGTCACAGTATGAGCAAAACCTTTAAAATCCTTCTGATATGCAGGAAAAAGCCAGAAGTCCAGAGGAGAGGAAAGAAAGGACTCTCATCTTCCACCGGAGAAATGACAGTGCAATATCAAAGTCCTGGATGTCAGTCTACCACCAATGGTGTTAATAGATGATGACATAAACAATAACACTAAATGAATGACACAGTACATGCTAGAAATAAGTTTCAAATAAAACTTTACAAGACACAAAACAAAACTTCTACAATAAAACTTGTAGAAAAGTACATGACGGAAGTATACGGTAGAATTTAGAAGCTAAAATAAAAGTGAAAAATGTTGTGTAAGCAGTGAGGAATTGGTTCAGCCAAGCAAAAATTCTGATGAGTCAGAGAAAATTAGTATATTATATCTAGCTTGTATTTTTGCTATAGAACTGTGGAAGATGCTATAGAATTGAACATGCATATTAACTGCACCTTGTTTCCTTAATTATTAATTCTTTGTTAAGCACTATTAACTATTCCACTATCCTAGCCTTTCAGATGCATTATATTATTCTTATGACTAGATTCTTTCATGCTTTACTGCTTACAAACTTTAACATAACAAAACTTAGCAAAACTTACTAGAGCATAGATTTTGCCTGTGACATGCTGTTCTTGCCTGAGGTACTCCATAAACAAATGTATAATGATCTAGGATATACAGGAAATTCTTGTAGCTTTGATTTACTACAGAGGAGCCATATCACTTTCATTATTCTGAGACAATGAAACTATAATAGCTTTATTACCTAATGACACAATTGTTTTGTATTATTTTTTTTATTGTGATTATATTTTCCTATGAAAATATTCTTCAGAGATAAAAAAGAATTAGCAGCATTTGACTACAGTTTTCTTGGAGTGTTTTAGATTTTTGTTTGTTTGTTTTTTATTGTAAAAACAAATTAATCTGAGCACGTTCATAATAAAACATGTATTTTTGTTTTATGGCCACCTTATGAATAGAATTCTATTGCATAGCACTTGGTCTTTAAAAAGGAAGCTATAATGAAACAGGTGAGACTGAACATGCAGATAAAAGAAGGCTAAGTTGTAACTATAACATCCTTAAAATACTTTTATATATTAGAAAATTACA
>JANHGN010008216.1:0-10412 GCA_024605025.1 Megaceryle maxima
ACTCTCTGGAATTTGGTTATCTATTGAGTATAGGTAGAATATGTAGCAACAGCAGCTACAGTGTCTGTGGTGGTGATGATGATAGCAGCAGTAATAGCAACAACCTTTATTCTACCCAGAGAGAAGAGTTCTTTTATAATTGCTTATCCTGGAAGGAGGTGGCGTGGGGGAGGAGGGGGAGAGTATACAAATCTACACCCACCCTCGCCTGCAACATCTTGCTTCCATCTACACGCAGTTGAAAGGTCGTGTCAGTCCAGATACTCAAACTGCTGTGGTTTTTGTTTCAACAACTCACTTCTCTACTATCATCAGAAGTTAATTTTGAAAATCAGTAGCCTTTCCTGCCTGTCAATCAATACTGCTTTTTTTTTTTTTTTTTTTTTTCCAGTGGTGACTAGAAGTTTAATCCATTAGGGATTTATGAAATAGTCATGATGAAAGTATCATTTGCAAATGGCTATTTAGCTCAGAGGAGGACATTTCTATAGTCATAGTTTTTCCATTACTCCCTTTTTTCCCTTTAAACAAAGGGTCGATGAGTGGCAATTGACACCCATAACTGCCGTTCCCACCGTTTCAATCTCCTGTTCGTAGGTTCCCATCGACTCTACTGAGCTGTCAGAGATGTCAGCTGTGCAGTCTGCCTTTACCATAATGCATTATGCTGTCATGCTCTGTTTAAATAAAATACCTCACTCATAAGACGAAGATGCCAGATTTTCAAAGCGGGGCAAAATGGATGAAGCTGCAAAGATGTCTGAACTCCCACTGTGCCCATATTTTAAGGCTCTTGCATCTGCAGAGAAGATTCTTCCACAGCTATTTGCGTATGCTCTGTGTTCATTTGCAAATGCAAACTACAGAACTGTGTGGGGTGGTTTGTCTAGGAAAGGAAAATAGCAGGAGGGAAAGCAGACCGGCAATCCAAATTACCGAGAAAGCTGCTTATACCTGGGCGGGGGAGGAGAAAGAATGGAAAAGTTGAAAGAAATTGTAAGCTGTTAAACATGACCAGCCTGATTAAGATAGGGATGTGACAAAAATATGTTCAAAGAGCAGTGGAAAATAGAAGTATTCAAAAGATTCAGATAGATGTGGAGTGGCTAAACATCGGAGGACTCTTTTGATGTTCCAAGCTATAGAGGATTCATGTCTTCACAGTCCTTTTTTTCTTCTTCTTTTTACTTTTTTTTTCTTTTTTTTTCCTGAAATCCGTGAAATGACACATTACACACTTTTATTTGACATTAGTTCAGGGTGACTTACTGAAGCGGCTGTTTGCTTGTAGCAATTGCCACACCGGATGAATCCGGTGGTCCGCAGCCAATGCCTTCTCTCAGATACTCAGCAATGGCTGCTTTAGGGGAAGAAACCCTGACATCTGGAATACCTTGTTCTCTAACCTTCACCATCAGAGCTTGATTTAACTTCACCTTGAGGGGTAAACCAAAACATTCCATTCAAAATTTGTTTCTTCTCCTTGAAAATACTGACTTCAAGAATGCTGAGTGTCCTCAGTAGTCACATCAATGCCTGGCCCCGTTCTAAAACCTTGTTCAGTGTCTTCAGCACTTTGCAGCTATGAGTCCCATAGGCTCTTCTGTGCACTGTGTGAAAAAAATTACTTCTTAATGCCCAGGTTTTGAAGTGAAACCTTTCAGCGTCCCTTGACATTCACCTCTTGTTCTGTATAGAGCTAAGAAATGCGTGTGCATCGATCACCTTTGGAGTGAAGCAGGGTGTGTGTATTTTCACTCATACCTACCCGTAGCACTGCGCTGCGATATTTCTCTGGCGCTGCCATGGAAATCAAATGATTAAGAAGCTCCATTTTACAAAGGACTGGGCTGAGAGTTCCTGCACAGTGACGTGTTGCTAAAAATAGCCTTCTGCCAGGCAGATACATGTATGTGTCTGAAATTACCTTGGGCTTTGCCTGCTTTTGGTTTTGTGGGACTGAGGATGGGGGCAAGCGTGTGCAATAGGGAAGAGTTTATGCAAGAGGACATGACTGGAATCTGCTTAGGGAAATATCACTGCAGTCATCAAATCCCTGAGTTGACTTAAACAAGGAGGATTTTTGGCAATCACAAAGATGAGACGGTGTTTATTTCCTTGAACTGTTTTCATCAGCGTGTCATCCCTGTTCTTGTTTTCTTCCTTATGGTGTTATTTAACCTCAGAGTTGGCTTTGTGCTCGCCTGTGGGAAATGCCTCTACACTGCTCTCTGCATTCCCAGCATCTCATGATGTGTTGCAAGCTCACACCCTGAGCTTGCAGTCCTTTCCACACATGCAGATCTTTTCTCACAGTGTGCTGGTCTGAGAGAATCTCACAATTCTGAGCTAACAAAAAAAAAAACCCAGTATCACAAATGTTATGAGTTTAAGCTTATCCAGGGTAAGTGCTGTTTGTAGTACCTGAGGTACAGGACATACCTGGATTCTTGCCCCAGCTTTGCGAGCGATGGTGTAGTAGCAGTGGTTGAACAGATTAGCTCCTTTTGTCTACTTTTACCCCTAATTAATATGAAATAAAGCTCAGCTTTATCTCAGAGGTATTACGAGTCTAAGCAGCCAGCCATTTGGGAAGAGAATTATGCTTACAGTCTTTTTCTCCCTGCTTGATAGTATAAAAAAAAAACAGAACAAGACACTGACTGAGCTGCAAGGGCAAGGTAGTGGTTTTTTTTTTTTTCCTTTGGTTTATTTTTTTTAATAGACCAACCAAATTTTGCCTGCTGTGCTTTGGAATAATCCCCATTTTGTGGAAAATACTAGAAAATGAGTACTCATAATTCACCAACTGCCGGTAATGGTGCAGCTGCTGTAGTACTGACTTGCCAAGTTCAAGAGAACCCAGACATTTTTATTGCTTGAAAACACAGGCTGCATGCTGGCTGCTGTAGCTCTTACTCTGCTGCTGCTGCTGGGAGAGCCATCCCATCGCGGGAATTTTGCCAGACTTCTGCTATTTCTATCCTACTCCAGCGCTGGACGGTGGTAGCAAACCGACTGCAGAGCCAGGGATTTGCAGAGCAAGAGATCCAGTGCAGATGAACCGCTGTCTGCCACTGAATTTTAAGTACCACTGAGATCAGGCTTGCTCTGAAGAAGATTAGATCATGCAGTTCCTAATAAAATGTTAATGGCTAGATATCTCTAGCATTTCTGGATTGCTCACAGTAGAAAAAAAATGTGGCAGCAAAACAACAGTGAGAATTCTTTGTGGTGAAGATTGAAGAGCTAGTGAAAACAGCAGCATCACAAAGACACCAAAACCTTCATGACCGTGAGGGCAAAGTGTTTAAGGCAGGGCATACAGAACTGCACCTTTGAAGTGAAACTCTTGGAACTCTAAAAGACAAAAGTAATGTTACAGATAAAGCCTATTTAATGTTAGAGGCACGCTAGCGGCTTGAGAAGTCTTTGTTGCAGATGTAATGGAAAGGAAGAGTCAGGAAAGCCCAATGCAGTAAGCAAAAGCAGAGGCAGTAATCAAGACATCATCTTCTGGGCTCTCTGTAGACAAAGAAAGAAGTAAACAAGAGGCAGCCAAGATTGTCAGAGGGTTGCTTTGTTGTTTTTTTTTTTTTTTTTTTTTTTTTTTATGTTTGCAGAGAGCATTGAGCTCTGCAAAAAAAGGACAAGCGTACGCTGATTCACACTGACAGGGACTGTCCTCAGTATTAGTTACACGAGCAGCAGCAGGCTGTGGTGGCAGTAGTTACGGGTTAATTTTGCTGGAAACTTCACAGGCAGTTAACAAAGAGGGAGAGGAGGGAACGGAAAGTAATTCCTGTCTGCTTCCTTTTTCTCTCGTAAGGTATACGAATGCTGGATGGAATAGTCACCGATGCTATCGAAGCCAGCTCCATCGGTTTCAATCCAGAGCACGTGGACATTTACAGCGCGAGCTGGGGCCCTAATGACGATGGTAAAACGGTGGAGGGACCCGGCAGGCTGGCGCAGAAGGCTTTTGAGTATGGGATAAAGCAGGTACAATACTCAAGGGAAAGATACAGTAAAATGTGTCAGAGAACAGAATTTCAAATGGTTGATATTAGGGAAGAAATGAAACGGGTTTGTGCTCTCTTTGCTGAAATGTATTTGAAAAAGAGGGGATGGATTTTAATAGCACAGGTCAGAGAAATCACCAGACAGAACAGGACTTTTCAGAAAGCACCATTAGGGCTTTCTAAGCTGTTTAAGCTGCTATTCTCCACCGATAAGCTTTCTTTCTCCATCCTTACTTCCACTGCCTTTGTCTCGCCCTACCCCCACCCTTCTCTGCTGCTTGCTTTGCACTGAACAGTAATTGGATTTCTGCACTGAAAGCCTATAAATTTTCATACAGAATTTCTGCTTTGTGAATATTTTGCCGTGTGAAATAGCGATGCATTTTAGCACCCTGTGGATGGGCTTGTATTGTGGTAATTGCATACATTTATAAATCGGTGCGGATCGTGATCCAATTAAAATTAAGTCAGTAAAACTGCATGATGAGTAGTGTTGGAAACATTGTGGGGTTTTTTTACAGTTCTTTGTACTGTTATCCTCCTTAGATCTGGTTGGTTGATAAGCAGGGTGCAAACTGAGAGGTACCAGGGATATCTAGTAATAAACTACTCTTGCTTTTGCCAGAGAAGTGAAAAGTTATCTGAAGATGGACAGGTAACAGAGAGGGGAAGACTGGATCCGAGGTGGGAGAGAAGAGAAACAAAAGAAAGACTGGAGGGCAAAAGCAAAGAGAAAGGGTTTTGGACAAAGAGCAGTTAACATAAGCAGACAGAGGGAACGAGGAAGAAAGAAGAGTCTGAGGAAGAAAGAAGGGTCTGACGGCCGACAAACATCCTCCGAGGGGAGAATGGAGGCTGAGAAGAGTGGGCTGGTGATGAGCAGAGGTCTCAGTCCATAGGCAGGCAGCAAGGGAAGAGGGAGAATTAAAGGTAGTGATTCAGGAGCCGACGTTCAGTGGTCTTACTCTGAGAAAGCCAGTTCTGTGGTGAAGGATGTACCTTTTTTTACAGCTTGCTTTATTTCTCAAGGGGAGCGAGTTTACCCATTCATTTGTCAGGCTTCCCTTTGCAAGGATCTGGATGGTCCCACTCTGCTCAAAGTCAGAACTGGGACTGCCAACAAGTTTCATCCCTGGCACCTTCATTGCTGGGCCTGACAAAGCACTTAAGCATATGCTGAGCCTTGAGCATCCAAGAGGCATTAGTAGCACTCAGCTGAAATCAAAGCAGGTGTTTACACACACCAGTGCTTCTCCGGACTTTATTCTCCCAGAGAGATACCATCTCATTTTCAGTAACTGATGTGGCTCGTCCTTTTTGTTTTAACAGCGGTATCACAAAGAATCCAGCTTACTTTATTTTAGTGTTTTAAGTGCTGCAGATGTTGTAGCACTTGCACGAATAACGTCAAGTCTTGTCTGAGTGGGATGAAAAAATGTGTATTTCAACTGGTGTTTCCAGTTAGCGTGCAGATATTAATAATGAGCAACACAGGAACTTCTGCTCTTCGCATGGAATGGATCTTTTTTGTCCGAAGGACTGGCACAGCTTCAGACTGGACAGGGTGATACGCGTTTCCTCTGTGACAGCTGTGATGGCTGACGTGCTGTCAGCCACCAGCATCGGTTGTTACCTGCTGCTGCCTCGTTACATGCTGGAGACCAGCGTGTGGTGATGCCCGGAGGGTGGTGGTGCTGGCCCACAGATCTGTAAGAGCAGGGAGGGTTTTCACTCTGATGTGCTTGCTGGTTCACTGTGCTTCAGCTGATGAATGCCAGCTGAGAAAGGCTTCCTTAAAAAATAGAAACCAGTGGAAAACTCATCTTGGGTACATCATTCGTAGTGCTTACCTGTGCTCTGTGATCACGGGAAAGGCAAGGGATATAACTCGTGAGAAGCTTGCCATTTAAAAAAATAATAATAAAAAGGTAACTTTTCCTAGAAATATTCAGAACCACAGCATCAGCATGTGGGAGAACTTAACCTGTTGAGCACAGACTCTGTTTTTACCTGAGAAACCTATCCTGAGGAAAGTTGCAGTACCTAGACCATTGACAATAAGAGATGTACTGTAGGGTGTGAAGCAGGATACCTGAAATACCTGGTTTCTTCTGTCTTCTACAGCACTTATGGAAAATTGTCTTTTCCTATCCGAAAATGTTTGATACACTGTGCTTTTGGAGGGTGAGGGGTTGTTAAGTATCCATTACAGAGACTGATATCTCTTTGATAACTGCTTGTTTCCATTTTCTCTAGGGCCGAAATGGGAAAGGCTCCATTTTCGTGTGGGCTTCTGGGAATGGAGGCCGTCAGGGTGACAACTGTGACTGTGATGGTTACACTGATAGTATCTACACTATCTCCATTAGCAGTGCTTCTCAGCAAGGCCTTTCTCCCTGGTATGCAGAGAAGTGCTCTTCAACTCTGGCCACAGCATACAGCAGTGGGGATTATACTGACCAAAGAATTGTAGGTTGTTTTTACCAGATTCAGAATGAAAACATAGAAATGTGTTATATATATGCCAATAACAAGTGAGAGCTCTTAAATGCTCAGTTTCAAGTGCCTGCTTTACCTTATGTGTTACATGTTTAGTGCTTTTGCCTTGAAACACAGAGGGATTTGTAATTCAGAAGGTGATTGTATTCCTGGAATACTGTGAAGAGGTGGCTAAACAAAACCACTGTGCCCATGCAGTTAAATCCGCACGCTGAATTTGTCCTGTGCCTGTGCATGGCAGAGGTCTCTGCTTGGAGCTGGAGGCTGTCCCATTCTTCAGAAAAGGCAGATGAGGAGAGATTGAGTAAAACCCTGTGAAGATAGTGTACCATATGAGTCAGTACCTCTGGTGCACCCTGCTGCAAGCTTTTGTGAGATTGTCAGCCACCGAGTTCCCTCTTAGGACAGCAGCAACAGTGCTTCTGAAGCTGTGAAGGGTACTCAGCAAGCAGGCATATCAGTCCGTGTGCCTTCATTAGCTGTCCAAGAAGTAGCTCGTACTGAAGAAAACTGCTGAGATAAAATGATGTTGGAGTACCTATAATTTCTGTTCAGTCTTGGTGGATGCTAATTTTGCAATAAAACTGCACTGGTGGGAATTAAAACAATGTCATTCCAAGTTAGCCAGGAGAGCAGTCCTTTCAGTGGCTTCTCTTCATGGCCGAGATGCAGATACACGGGCAGATGAGTTTGGTATTTAATTTCCAGATAAAGCATGTTTCATTGCAAATTATAGTTCTTCTGCTGAAGAGGGAGCAGAACACCAATACTAATCCTGTGAGTAATTTTCTAGCAAGCAGTAATTTTAAATGTTCTAGGCCCAACACAATGATCTGTTTTTATGATTCACCAGTAAGCCTGAAACACTTATTGTGAAACCTTAGAATAAAGTAAGATATTCAGTGTGGGAGTATTTTGTTCCAACACAAAGTGTTCTGATACAGAAATTATAGTTGAAGTAAAAAGAGTGGATTGAAATACGGACAGATTTAAACATCCATCACTTTTCCTGCTTGTGAGAACTGTATTAATACACACCAAGGAAAGCATACGCCGTTATGTTTGCGAGTGTGGATATGACTGTATTTACAACTGTTTATTCATGCAACCTGGATTTTTTTGTGTGTTTTCTGTCAGACGAGCGCTGATCTTCACAATGAATGTACTGAGACTCACACTGGGACCTCTGCGTCTGCACCACTGGCGGCAGGAATTTTTGCTCTGGCGCTGGAAGCAAAGTAAGATGTCACACAATTACCTTTGAAACTCCTGTCTCTCAGCCACCATCTTCCCACCCCACCAACTTCCCTGAAATGTTGTCTCTTTGAAGTAGAACCACATTGTGCTACAGCTCTGCTTTTTGTCAGGCAGACTTGCTCAAGCCTGATGGCGAAACCAAGCACCTACTTGCTTCAGCACCTTCCTAGCAAAGGAGAAACAGCATAAGTAAAACGCAATGACCAAGAAGTTTTAGTCCTTTTTGTGCTTCAGCAACAATTATTTACTAAGTTCTGGTCAATTGCACTTAAAAGCAGTGAGGCTGCACAGGTATTGGGAGAACATAATTTGAAGACAACAGCTTGCAGGAGTTTGAGTCTTCACTCAGTTTGCTGAACCTCTTCTGCCAATGATGAGGCATAGATTGGGCTCATTTGCCAGGCAGGTTCAGAGCCTGTGGGCTGGCAGTCAGAACATATGATTTAGGGGGGGTAAGAAGGACTGGGGCAGGACAGGACAATGGCCTTTTAACCAAAAATGCTTCAGGCACCAGGGCCTAGGCTTAGTACCTGAATGGTGCAAGTTTGGCTCTGTTTTCTGTTGCACACTCCTTTGATCACATAAACCAAGGTATTCAGGGCCTCATCTTAAAAGGGTGGAGTTAATCGCATACGGAGTCAACTGCCCAGTGAACTTTCAAAGCCCAGGTCCCATAAAGACTGGTGGGAAATAGTAGTTTTGCTAGTTAAGTGCCTGAATAATCTTGAAGAGTCAGACTCTGCTGTTGCCAGATACCCATTCTTCTTTTACAGAGAAGTCTTGTCCACCTGGAGGAGTTTGGTGAGGATAAGCACGTGACATGCTGTCTGTTTTAAAATAATGGGATGCCATACACATTCAAAGCACGTTCCGTAGCAGACTGATGATTGAGAGAAAAATGTTAGGTACCCCTGAAAGAATTAACAGGGAACGTTTTCTCCACAGCCCAAATCTAACATGGAGAGATATGCAGCACTTGGTAGTGTGGACCTCAGAGTACGACCCACTGGCTGGAAACCCAGGGTGGAAAAAGAACGGAGCAGGACTGATGGTCAACAGCCGGTTTGGGTTTGGACTTCTCAATGCCAATGCCTTGGTAGATTTAGCTGATCCCAAACGATGGAAAAGTGTACCAGAAAAGAGAGAGTGTATTGTCAAAGACAAAGCCTTTGAACCACGGTAAGAATTTGCATTAATTAGCAGCAACTAAGCTTGTGTCTGTCTTAGGAAAGCCTGAAGGACTGTATTCTGCAGGGATTGCTCTGAAACAGAGATTTCTTTTAATTCTTTTGGGTTTGCCTTACTGTATTTCTCACAGGCAGGCAAGGACTGTTTTTCCACTTGTTTTTTTTAGTGTAGGACTGATGGAAATTACTAGCTTGAAGCCTTAACAAAAAATAAGACAATTATTTCTGTTTCTGGAGCCTGCTTATGGAAGAGTGACACCATGAGACTGAACCCCATCAGATAAGATACGACAGTTTAGACTGCTATGAGAAGATGAATAAAAAAATACCAAAGTTCCCCAGGGATTTTTTTTATTTTACAAAACATCTATAATCCATTTTAGCCATTCTCCTGTGACAGGCATAGTATGAGTTGAAATCAAGGTGATATATTGAGCTTTAGTCAGATCTATACCACAACTCTTATGAAACAAAAGTGTCTCAAAAGCTCACCCAGAAAAAATTACCAGCCACATTCACAAGTGGTCCCAGCACAGTGAGCCTAAACTGAGCTCAAATCACAGGCAAGTTCTAATTAGTCACTAAGCTGGTTAGTAGTAAAGATATACAGGCCATTTTTGCCTCAACTCGTTCACTTACAGATTTGGACAATAGAAGTAATGCAGCTGTTTCAAAGATTGAAATTATACTGGCTGAGTGCACCAAAAATCTGTCAGTAGAAACATATTACAGTGTTTTGGTGCATTGCTGCTTAATAACCTTATTATTTATGCTATTCTACTATCAGTTTGCTTTTATGAGCTCTCTCCACAGTGTTGATCCAGTGCTGATGCGTGTAATACCTGCTGTTTATCTATTTTTATTGCAGTCCTCTATGTTACATTACAAAAACAAAGATCCCAGGATTCTGACTTTAGAATTGCCTGGTGATTTAGATACCCCATTCTCATTAGAAAGAATGGAAATTGTGCAGGAAAAGTTATGCCCAGTGGCTCTCTGTATGGAGAATATAGAGAAGATGTCAGTTGTTTTTTTTTGTTCCTGGAGATGGCATTGACTACAAAGGGTTAAAAAGGCTGTGCCTGCTTCAGGATTTTCACTGCAGGATAACAGCTCGTCTGGATATTTGAATGAGGCAACTAAGTTTAGGTCTGATACAGTCATGTGATGTAGCTACATGCAAAGGCTGCTTTTTGGTAGTCTCTGTGGGACACCAAAGTGTTGGCAAAAACCCCTGATGATCAGACTTGCTTTCTTGCATCCAGGGTGTCTTGCACAAGCCTGTTTTACGCAGTGCCTGTCACTTGGTCCACTTCAGTGTTATCTGTGCCTCCAGAAACACAGAATCACAGGATGTTAGGGGAAAGGGTCCTCTGGAGATGCTCTGGTGCCACCCCCCCTGCTCCACCCAGCAGGGTCACCCAGAGCAGGGGGCCCAGCAGCGCAG
>JANHGN010008217.1:9293-21180 GCA_024605025.1 Megaceryle maxima
CAGCACTGCAGGGGGGTCTCCCCAGATCAGAGCCCTGGGAGCAGAGGGGCAGGATCCCCCCCTCCCCTGCTGCCCACACTGCTGGGGGTGCAGCCCAGAGTGCCACTGGCTGCTGGGCTGTGAGCTCAGAAGATGGGACTGGGCTGGTCCTAACAATATTTTATCCCAAGTCCCAGAGCAAAAGAGAAGGTGCCTGGTCAGCCCCAGCCTGCCCACATCCCTCCTGCTGGCTCTGCCCCAACACTGGCATTCGCCAGCCTTATTCCAGGACAGCCCGCAGCACCTCAAACAGACACCACAGCAGTGGAGCAGCTCCAGACATCACTATGGCACTAGATAAGGCTTGTGCAAAGAGAAAACATTCCATTTTTGAAACAATACTCCTACGGCCTCTTCCCTGTGCAGGTAACAGTGGCAACTGCAACATTTTCTTTGAGTTCCCGTGGGAGCTGAGGGCTGGGAGCAGAGCAGGGCAGCCCGGCGCTGCGGGGCGGGCACCGAGGGGCAGGGGACTGTCACACAGACCTTCCAAGAGACAGGCCAGGCAGCGAGGACAGCACTTCCCTCCCCTGGAAGCTGCGGCAGGAGCTGAAGGACACCGTGACCTATTGAGGTGACTTGAAGAGCGTGGTGAAGCCAGGCGGGCTTCACAACAAAGCCGAGCTTTGCAGTTTATAGGCTCTGCTGCCCTGCGCAGCGTACGCCGAGGAGCCAACGAACGGTGCCGGCCTCGAGAGCCGAACATCACTCAGAGCTTGATTAAAACCAGCCAAGTGCTTTATAACCTCTACGCATTTTTAAATGTCTCTCTTTGGGAAACGTACCTCTGAAAATGATAAGGTAGTTTAATAGCTATGGGCACTGAGCAAACTGTGAAGCAAAGTAATTTTTCTAGCATGGTTCGTTCATGGACTTTCCCTCCCAAAAAGCTCTTGAGCATTTGGGGGTCCTGGAAGAAAGTCTCCATGTACTGAGCTGGGATGGGCAGGGGAAGAGAAGAAAGCAGGGAAGGAGGGAGGAGGTCTTGCCACTTTCTAGAGAGGCAAACACTACAACAGTACCCCCACTGAGAGATGGACATCCTTTCACAAGGAGAAGGTTCCAGAGAATCACAGAATTGTAGAATGGTGGGGGTTGGAAGGGACCTCTGTAATGATCGAGTCCAACCCCCTGGTCAAAGCAGGATCCCCCAGGGCAGGCCACACAGGAACAGAGCCAGGTGGGGTTGGAAATTCTCCAGAGAAGGAGACTCCACAACCTCTCTGGGCAGCCTAGGCCAGGGCTCTGGCACCATCACAGCAAAGACATTTCTCCTGACATTGAGGTGGAACCTCCTCTGTTCTAGCTTATATCTATTATTCCTTGACCTATTACTAGCCAACATGGAAAGAGACTGAGCCCTTCCACTTCCTCAGATATTTATAGACATTAATACCATCCCCCTCAGCCTTCTTTTCCCAGGACTAAACAGCCCCAGTTCTCTCAGCCTTTCTTCATAGGAGAGATGTTCAAGTCCCTTAATCATCTGTGTAGCTCTCTATTGGAGCAGGGCAATGGAGAGAAGCTGGCTGCTGGATGGCCATTTTCAGGTAACGGGCTCTTTATCCACCATGGTTAAAAAGGATTAAGGGTCTTATCTCTTCTCTGGGAGAAGCTTTTGAGTGCTCCCTATGTAGAAAGCCTCAAGTTCCCCAGAGCCTCCCAGGTGCCCAAGGTACCACTCCAAGTACCCAGGTTCTGTCTTGGCTACACACAGCCCCCAAACTCTGCTCTTACTTACAGAAACAAGTTCTTGCAACCTCACAGAAGATTCACTTCTCTCTACAAGTATTATACCTGAACAAGCTTGCACATCCATCAACCCAGGACACACCGACAGCCTCTCACTGGCCAAGCACCACCATGTTTCTGCAGGGAAGGAGAGTGGCACAGCAAGGACCATGCAAGAGCAGCCAGCTGCTCCTGGAGGGTGCCATCCCAGGGTGCCAGGCCCACCCTCAGCAGGACAGATCACCTCAGCCCCGGAGCAAAAGGCTGGGGTGAGTGGCCACAGGCTGTCAGAAGCAAAAGGTTTTACGGAGACGTAGTTGTGAAAATCCTCACCTCTCTCCAGACTGTCTCACACTGGAATGAACTGGACTCACAGCAGCTGATCTAAGAGCATAGAGAAGTCGCTGGAGGGCTCGGGAAGTGGCATCATAAGATGAGGAGCCATTAAAAAGCCAAAATAATAAAAGCAGACAAATTTATTAAGGCTTCTCAGAGCCTGTGGGCAAAATAATTTTTCCCCATTTAGAACTGGATAAGGCAAAAGAGAAGGTAAGCAATTTGTCAGAGATCAGAAGTGACAAAGTGACAGAGACCAAAGCCTGAAGCAGCAATGTCCTCGCAACCTCCATCACCACCCAGGGTTGGCACCAGCACACGCCAGACAGGGGTGTGCCAGCCGTGCCCTGCGACACGTGCTTCACCTCCTGAGAGTGCAATCCTGGGTCTCTAAAAAATCCCACCATGCTGCCAGGGGTGGCCAGGACCTCACAACACCCCCCTGACTGCACGAGGGTTATGGAAAGAAATTCTTTGCAGTGAGGGTGGTGAGACACGGAAACAGGTTGCCCAGGGAAGTGGTGGATGTCCCATCCCTGGAAGTGTTTAAGGTCAGGTTGGATGAGGCTTTGAGCATCCTGGTCTAGTGGGATGTGGCTCTGCCCATGGCAGGGACATTAGAACTAGATGATCTTTAAGGTCCCTTCCAACCAAAACCATTCTATGCTTCCATTCTGTGATTCTGTGAAACACCTGCAATGCTGCTGGGGCACGACACCAGGCTGATGCCAGCCCTGGGGTTGTGTCTAACCTCTGTGCTTGCTCTGAAATTCCTCCAGCTCTGGTGGTAGCTTGAGCCCACCAGTGCCACACCTTTCCAAACAGGCAGAGGAGGGACGGCCCTGCTGTCACTACAGCCCTAACCTGGCTTTGCAGAACCTTTGTCAACTCACCATCAACCCCTACCACTCCATGTAGCCCCGCTCCTTCCCCAGCCAGGTTGCCTAGCATTCCCTAGCAGTGGCAATGCTTCATGAGGCTCTTCTTGCCCCTCACCCTTCCCTCCTTTCATTAGCAACAGCCCTACCACCCTATTCCAGCAATTCCACCCTATTCGTTCATTATTTTCCCCTTCCCATCAAGCTCAGACCGCTTCCTATCCCCTATGCCATTACGAAGGGCTGATCCATGTCCCCATTAACAGTGGACCCAGTGCCCCCACCACTGCTGCACCATTAGATCCAAAAGCAGCCTGGTTTCCTGGATGTACCCTCGTTTGCTGTCCTAAGAGAGTCTCGGGGAAAGCTCTACAGAGATGCCCAAAAAGGGCCACCTACACTGAGAAAGAAGAGACACGGAGCATTTCCACCCTTGATCTGCATACACAAAGGTCATGGGAAAGAGGTAGAAGGGGATGAATCTTTGCAGCCTCATTAGAGGGAAAGAAACTGTTTCTGCAAATAATAATTGATTTCTAAATTTATCCCCTAATTAAATAGGTTCCCTGGATGAATCTGCATGCAAGCTGCAAGGTGATGATTTAGTGCCTGGCTTCCTACGGGAATGCATCAACACATGTTTGCAAATTGTCCCTCTCCCAGATTGAAAGGCAGGGTGATCATCTCCCCACACCAGCACACCCGGAGCAGACGGACCCCTCCTGCCACCTGGAGCTTGCAGCGAGCCAAGCCAAGCTCGACTCTGCGCCAGGTTTATCAGAACCACACACAGGGGACGAGGGCATTTGTCACCTGTCTTGTCGCTGGTCCCCATGCTCCAACCCAGCAGGGATTCTCCCATGGACCAGACCAGGAGCCCCATCACAACTGGAACATGCAACTCGCACCCTGCCTAAACGGGAGGCCAGCCAGAGGATTTTTTTGGCAGGCAGTGGCTGTAAAGCTTGGCCGAACTGGAAATGCACTGCCTCAGCTCGGCACGTAGCAACAGCCAGAATGAGAAACATTATCTCCAAAACATGCTCTTGCTTCCTACATCAATTCCATGGCTGTTCCTGTCTAGTCACTTTGACTTTTTCCTACAGACACCATCAGCTAATAAAACCTCAAGAGACGGATCCTGGGATAAAACCAGGCTACAAGCTCTGCAAAAATTAAACACATTTATCACTCTTCTGCGAGAGCTCCTTTTGGAAACCAGAGAGCCCTGATGCTCTCAGACAAGTTTCAAAGGATTCTGGATGCAAGAACTCCACATTAGCTTAAAAAGGCGACGGTGCCAACCCGCCCTACCGCGTTAAAGTCCATGCTGATTAACTTCTGCCGCCCGGGACCGTAAGCAGGGGGGGCCTATAGCCTGTTCCTACACAGTGCTGGCTCGGAGCTCTCCTCTCCCAAGAGGAGAGCACTTGCCTGCATTTACACACCATCTTCTGCCTGTCAGCTGTGGCAACACTTTTCATCTCCCTCTCTTTCCTGCCCAACAACTTTCCAGCCCTGAAGATCATTTCTGCACCAGGCATACAGGTCCACCTTCCCTCAGGGCTCCAGCCCTTTGGTGTGGAGGCCTTGGGATCTACAGACGTAGATCATCCCTTCCGATGCCCCACACGCTGGAGTTTCTCCATGTAAGGATGAGCCATAAGTGCTGTCTGGAGATGCTTTACAGTGACTATCTCTGGCACGCTGGGCAGAGACTGAGTAGCCATCCATTTGACCTTTGACTCTGCTACTCACTCTGAAGAAATTCATAAATTCAGATATTTAAGGATCTGCTTGGCCCTGTTGGGGCTTCTGGAAAGCAGAGACGCGGCCTGCACGTCCAACTCACACCACACTGAAATCAAACAGAGAAGTCGCTCCCATAAAGATCTAAGAGGCTTTTCTGAGATTTTGAACATTATCCTGGTCTATGGTGGCAGGAAAAAAAAAAAAAAAAAAAAGCAGATGACTAGAAACAGTGAATGTAAGTGGCAACTGAAAGGTGAGAGACAAGCACCAGGGATGGCCCAGCAAAGACTGTGCCTATTTACTGTCCCAACGACAGCACACATGGACACCTACCTACCTGGTGACACGCTTTTCTTTGAAGAAACACCAAAAGATGAGATTTTTCTCCTTCCCTTCCCCTGAAAAGTGTTCAAAACTGGAACATCTCCGTGGTATTTTGCATTTTGCAACACTCTTGGATGAAAACTCTCATTAAGTGAGTTCTCAATCAAAAAAAAATCACTACAGACACAGCTCGGGCCCTAACCTACTTCTGTGCTCAAAAATAAAAAAATCCATTTGGTGGCTAAATACTTCAGGAACCACGTCCCTTCATCTCACCGCTTCGGTTCCCTGTCTGCAGCAGAGCATCCTCCTTTATAAATTGCCTCTGAGAGCCTCAGATCTCTTCTAAAAGAAAACAGTATTATTCACAGCATAGGAAGGAGATGCAAGAAAGCTAATTAGTCCTCGTACAGAAGAGTCTGCAAGACACAGCATTTAAACGAAGCCTGATTTTGGGATGGCAGAGCTAAAATCTTTGCATTGCATCACCACCTTTCTCTTCCAGAAGTGCCTTTTTTGCTCACCTTGAGCATTTTTAAAGGCAAAGAAAATTTCTGTAGGTACCAAAGCAAATTGATAATCTAGCTCTCCACCACTCAACAACTTCAGCACATTAAAACTCTGTTAAAAGCAGAGCAAGACGAGTCCTTGAGGCCCTGTTCCCCAAGGATGTGTGCACATAAAGCAAGGAAAATGTGTGGTTATTAGAGTTTAGCTTTATTGTTTTCACAAACCACACTGAAGATTGTGTTTATGATTCTGGAGAAAATAAAACCCTCTCTACAATTGTTAAAAACATGAACACAAGATACTCCAGTGACTTCTAAACAATCAGATGCTTTGGATTTGTACAAAACCCACTATTCTGAGGGCTTCAGATTTCCAGATTTCAGAAAAGTCTGTACAAGAATGAACATAAGCACGGATGGGTGGAGGATAAATCCAGAATCTCACACCTTATGGCCAAAGGAAGCAGAATAGTTTATACAGTCATTGCATGTTACACAGACAGGGAGAAAACTGTTCAAAACGAAGGGAACTGTTCAAAACTCCTCACAAAATCCCCTAAGAGCCACTTTTGCTGGTTTTCAGTAACATCCAAGTTTCTGAATGATCTTACCCCATTCAAAAGCCAGACTTGAACACCAGAATTATTGAAACACACCCAAAACCAAACAGAAGAAATAAATTCTTAGCTGGCATTTTCTCTCCAGCCCCTGCACAGGTCACTCACAGTGTCTTCTCCAACACAACATTCACACTTTCAGAGGGCTTTTGCTTGCACTGCACCCCTACCACTCAGAAAGTCTTCTGCATTTGAGTGTGAGGAGGTATTTCTATCCATCACTGCATCCAGTCAGACACACAGCATTGCCCAAGGACCCCAACAGCCTCCCTCACTTCTGCTCCTCTACCTCCAACCCAGAGAAGGACAAACCAAAGGGCTGTTTGTTTCCCCTCTTTTAAATAAGACAAAGGCTATGTGAGGTTATGAATTATTGAACAGAACTGTCTCTTCAGTTTAGCATGATGATGACAGAAGGGAAACGTGGACTGCAGAGGGACCACATCCCCTGCACGGGAGCAGGGCAAGGAGCCAAGGGGCACGATCAAGTGGGATCCTTACCCAACTGCCAGTGTCTCTGCCCATCCATCATTGCCTGACATCTGCCTGGCACCACTCACATGGTAGGGATCTAATTCATCTTGGAAGATGCCGAGGGAAATGGATCTTCCAAAGCAATGTCTTGGGAAGAGAGGGAAGCTCTTCAGACAGGTGCTATATCCTCCATATCCCTGCACTCCTACTTGAAAACATGGCCTGAGCCAGGACCTGAGACCTTCTTGGCCATGTCCGGGTTAACCTGAACAGCCTGACCTGGAAGAAGTAGGTCTTTGGTGTTCCAGCACAAAGGGAGTAGGGATGGAAAGTCAGCGAGGATGGAGATACTGAAGGTGGTGGTAGAGTTTAGCCTTCAGACAGCTTTGCAGACACTCTCTGGAAGGTATTACTGCCAGCTCTAAACTAACCTATTAGTATGAGCCTTTGGGGCTTGCAATAAAAACAGAGTTTTTTTTTTTTCCAAGAGCCAGGTTAGATAGATGATGTCTGAAAATTAAAGGAACAGCCTAAAAATAGATTTCAACTCCATTCCTCCCTTTACATACATTTACTCACAAGCTCCTCAGAGACAGAGGTCAACTCTGGAGCAGCAGTGCCCCAGTTGCATTCAGCCCCAGAACCAGCATAGCAAGAAAAAGCACTTTGTGCTCCTCAGACCCACCTTGCTGATTAATGGCTTCCTTCCAAAAAACACAAAACAAGACTGTATTGAGACTTAATTGATCTCAGAGAAACACCAGATTCAATACACAGACAGATCTTCAAGCTGGGATAGCACCGAGTGTCCAAACCAACCCCAAAGTGTCTGTGCAACCTGCCCCAGCAATATATTCTAAAACTGATAAGAATAGAATAGTTTCCTCAGCACGCCTCCCTCTCCTGAAAACTTTTGTGGGCCTCCTTCTGAAAAAGGACACAACCAAAACCAACACACCACCCCAAAGAGATCTGCGTTGTATGAACTAAGGCCCTTCTACTTGGAAAAAGCTGAGAATCAAGTTTTCCTGCAAGAGATTTGCCACCACGGCTGCCTTTGATCATCCCTTCACACACAATATTGCTACTTGTACTCAGGGTTAAGATCCTCATTTAAACACCAGAAATGAGAACCAGTTGTCTTCCCAGAGGAGCACGCAGGAGCCCTGCGAGGTCCAATCCTGCCCTATGCCTCCACAACACACAACTTATCCCCTGCCTGCGACGGCTGTCGGGCTGAGCTGGTGAATCCTGCCCACTGACTCTTTTTTCTTTAACTCTGGATGTTAATGGAGAGAAATCTCTGGATCCATCTGAAATGAATTATACTCCAGTAATTGCAGCTGCTATAGGGCAGTATTAGGTCAAACTGCCCTTTTTGTGCTGTGTCTCAGACACTAGAGATGATGAATGGGCTCATTTTCAGCAGAGCTGGATGCTCGCAGCTCCAGGTGAAGCCCATGCACACATCAGATGCTCACCGCTCCGACACCGCAGCACCGGCGCCTGCCAAGCACTCCTTTTAATAAACCATCCAAACTCACACAATATAAACACATTTTGGGCTCACATTGTTTGCTACTTGTTGTCATTGTCCTGCAGGTCCTCAGTGCGCAGCGTCCCCATGCCATCTCCGTGGCTGTCCTCTCCAGGCTGCATCTGATTGCTTAAGTAATCTACGCTGCTCTCCCTGCAGGACCTTTTCAGCCCAAAACAGAGATTCCCCCCTTCCATTCTAACTCTATGCTAATTATTAAGATAGGGTGGGATTGAAGAGACTAATTATTGCTGTAAAGTTACTCTCCTGAAGGCTGATAAGGGAAGTAATTAGGATGGACAAGCATGGATTACAGAGCTCTAAATCTCTCTCTCTTGTCAAGATAATGCTGCTGCCCAACTCACAAACGACAAATGAGTCCATAGGCAAACACGAAGCAGTTGTGGAGACAGAACAATGGGCTGGACCAAGACAGAATACAGTATCTTCATGCTATAGCACAGAGGGATCCCTTCTCCAGCAGTTCCACACTGGGACCAGCCTCCAACATGCAACCCAAAGCACTTCAACACAGGCACCCTGCCCTGGGCTGGGTGACAGTTCTTACTGCACCCATGTTACTTGTCTGCTGTGGTGGATTAACCTTGACTGGCTGCCATATGCCCATCAAGTCGCACTCGCACTCCATGCCCACTCTTGTACCTCCTCCCCAGCAAGCAGTGTGGGGGGGGAATGGGGATTGCCACGTAACCCCAATGCACCATCACAGTCGGTGAGTTGGTACATTCCCTCGAGACAACACAGCCAGCACCTTCCCCCCTCTGCACACCATGCTTTCGGTTGCTTTGCCTTCATCTACTCTCTTTTCACCTCCCCAGATATCAGCTAAGACAAGAAGCACACTCAAGCAGTAGATAGAAGATGACAGCTATTCCACTGGGCTGTCATGGGACACGCGTCCCCTTGACATGAGGGCAAGGGTAACATTTCATGGTGTCACAGCATTGCGTGACTGCCCTGGGAACGTGGCTGCTCACAGCAAAAAGTCCAGGGCCTGGGAAATCCCCAGAGGATCAACCCCCACCACATCTTCAGCCACGTTCCGTCCCATATCCATCAGCTCCAGCTTGTTTGTCCATATGGAAGAGGCTTCACAGGTGAGATACAGCAGTGGCAGCTCAGGGGATCTGGACTGAAGCACAACCTCCACGAGGACCAGCCTACATGACCTTGCGTGAGCCATTTGGTGCTTCACAGCAACCAGAACACAGATGCCCACACACCACGTCCCTTCGCTCCGCCGGCTGCAGACCCCAGCAGCTCTCTGCCTTTGTGCAATCCACAGCAGAAGCCAGGGTCGAGCTTGGGCAGAGCTGCCAGCACCACCGAAATAAATCTTCACCTAGACAGCAAAGCACAGGAGAGCCAGCTAAGTCACCCCAGCTCCAGCAAGAGAGCAGGGGCTGCTTGTCTCGTGGCTTCTTCCAGCCACAGGAACACCAGCCCCAGGGTCACGTTCCACCACCGCCCGGCACATCTCGCCCACATTCCTCGTGCGTAGACACAGATTATTTCCCTGTAACAATTTCGGGCACCCTGTGCTAGAGCATTTATAACTAATACATATTCTAATGTTCCCGTTCGCCTGAGACACGCAAAACTTTCCCGGCTCATTTGTCAGGGTTTTTTTTCTTTTTTTTTTAAAATACCTTCTTCCCCTCAGGCCAGTCAAATCAGTCCAGTTAATATTCATTTCCACGGACACAGAAAGTCACCTCAAGGTCATTTTGGGGCTATTTTCCAGTTTCAAGTCTGGAACATTTTACAGGATTTGCTATCGAGGCTTCTGATTATCTGCTCCATATTGAAACGAAAAGGAATGGAGGAGAGACAGTGATGAAGCACCCCATTGACACCCAGGTAATTAAGGAGAAACAAACATGTTTGTTGGCTGAAACAAGGGGGGAAATGATGCAAACCACTTTATTCTAGCAAGAAAAAGAGGAGGGAGGAGAGAAAAAGCAGCAGCTAATGGGTTTCCATCAGAAGGGCAGGCTTTGCTCTAGCCCAAGCCTTCCCAGGGTGTCTGCATTTCAGGGGGAAGGTTGTCGGGTGTCAGGGGGAGGCTTTTGTCACTTCTGATGAGAAAGGCAGGAAAAAAAAAATATAAAAAAAGAAACCCACTAAATTTCAAACCACAACCTTTGCAATGCATGAGATTAAGCAGATCAACACAGCCCCATTCTGAAGGGGGAAAAAAAACCAAAATATATTTATTTATATTCTAAGGGGCTCAGAAGCCTTGAAGCCTGGAGGTTTGCCACAGGACAGACAAATCTCCTCCTGTCCAGCCTTAGCATTAGGGTCCAGGGAATTATTCCCTTGAGGAACTGGTGTTAGCCCAGCTCATGGCCAGGACCACATGATGCTGAGGTCACAGTAGGAAAGAACCTTCCCAGTGAACTTCAGCTCTCAGCTCCCAAAGTGAGCCCGGCGCAGGCGCGTCAATCTGCGCTCCAAATGTGTTTATTAAGTGTTTTTAATATCGCAGTAGCAGACAGAGAAATGCAATCAAGCCTGAGTCACACATCTTCCCAAGTCCACGGGGACCATGGGTACAAGCCTGTTTTTGTTTCTTTCCCAGGGAACAATCGAGATACAGGAGTCGCAGCTCAAATCACACACACTCTCGAGGGGCAGGCAATGGTAATTAGTTTGTGTGCATTGGAGGCATTTTCAGTTTCAAGCCCTGCTCGGGGAACCTGGCAGGAATACTCAAGCTGCTGGGCAGCAAGAGCTCTGGAGACACCTAATCCTGATGGTGGGTGCTGAGCAGGTAGAAAAGCTGGCCTCAAGCTCTTGAAAACTGGCCTTGTCCCAGTAATTATTTGCTATCTAAAAAGCACTGTACTCCAGGCTCTTTTTTTTCCCCATGGGCAATCATCTTCCAGAGAAGAGCTGCTGTCAGGAATAGCTTATTGTAGTCTCCTTAAAACAAGGCAAATCCTATTATTCCAGGACTGCTTCATCCTGCTCTCCCAGCCTCGGGAGATGATGTTCCCCCCAGGCAGAGCTCACCTGGTCTGAGGTACTACCACCACCTGCCTAGATACAGAGATATCCCCATCACAACAGCCTGGAGACATAGGGGAGAGGGCAAACCCCCAGCCCCCCAAAAACACTGGGGCTCAGAGGAAGATGGGGGACATTAGCAAGTGCAACACTGAATCACTGGACCCTTAAACTCCGTCCTAGGTCTACAAGCTAGACTCAGATGGCCTCAGAGTGGTTTGAACATAGCTGTCCAGTGCTACAGAGCCTTCCTTCCACAGCAAGTCCTTTCCAGTTCTGGGCTTCCCAGTTCAAGAGACAAGGAGCTACTGGAGAGAGTGCAGTGAAGGGCTATGAAGGTGCTGAGAGGCCTGGAGCACCTCTGTGCCATGGAAAGGCTGAGAGCCATGGGGCTGTTTAGCTGAAGTGGGATCTGATCAATGCTGATCAATAGCTAAAGGGTGGGGTCAAGAGGATGAGGCCAGACTCTTTTCAGCAGTGCCCAGTAAAAGGACAAGGGGCAACGGGCACAAACTGGAACCCAGGAAGTTCCTAAACATAAGGAAAAAATTATTTCCTGTGATGGTGCCAGAGCCCTGGACCAGGCTGCCCAGAGAGGCTGTGGAGTCTCCTTCTCTGGAGAGATTCCAAACCCCCCTGGACCCTGCGCTGCTGGGC
>JANHGN010008218.1:26633-37172 GCA_024605025.1 Megaceryle maxima
AGGCTCTGTCCAACCTGGCCTTGAACACCTCCAGGGAGGGGGCAGCCACAACATCTCTGGGCAATTTATTCCAATGTTTTGCCACCCTTGTGCTGAAGAATTTCTTCCTAAAATCTAATCTAAATCTATTCTCCTTCAATTTAAAACCATTTCCTCTTGTCCTATTAGTCAATGGTCAGTCAGTAGTTGCTACTTGGTTTACAATTTTATTCCAGGAACTGACAGGACATAGAAATTCAGTTCAGAAGTTCTGGCAGGTCTGTGGCAAAAGGCTGCTCCTTTCAATGGTCAAAAACACCCCTTATTCTAGATGTTCTCAGTAAATATTAAAAGAAAGGTGGGCATTGTCATCTTTCCTTTATTGTCTTTCTACAACATAAACAGCATGGATAATCACTTAAAACAAAATTTGTTTGATGAGCTTCCCATTAAAGGAAAAAAAACCAAAAAAACCACCAAACAAATCACCAAACAAACAAAAACCCACACAAACCAAACCAACAAAAAAACCCAAACAAAACAAAAACACACACACACAAAAAACCCAACAAACAAAAACCCAAAACATAAACACTTTGCTTTTGTAAATTCTTAAGCCAAGCTTAAGCATAATAACTTGCATCTACTCTATGTAGTTTATGCTTTCTCGCTTCTGCTTCTAGAAGTTGCAGAAAGGTGGTATGCTTTCCGCTTTGACTTTATTATGCACTGCTATTTTCTAGTTTAAACATGGCACAGTGAGCTTACTTTTTCAAAGTCAAACAAGTAACACACACTGAATGGAAATTTGGGAAATCTGTAGTAAGCTTGCCGTGTAATCTGTGATTTGAGACGTCATCTCCGAATTGCGTATCTCTTCACATTTGTCTGTTGGGAATGTCACTCTTTAGATGTAAGCACTGCATGACGTAGCAGTGATACTTGCTTATAGCATCATCTCTCCAGAAGCTAGTCTTGCATGAGAGATGTTTTTGTTACAGAACATGTCTTTACAGAACAGCTTTTGCTTCATACACCTTTTCCCATGGGGAAACTCACTGCATTTCCCTCCCGCAAACCTTCCACCATTACCATTTCCAAACATGGACAGTAATTCTACTGACTTTTAAGAAAGGCTGTTAAAATCCCTGCACCAGTGAAGCTGCATTGGCTGCATGACTGAGAGTAGAACTAAATCTTTTCCCATTGGGCCTCTCTCATTTCTGCTAGTAAAGCAAACACGTAACTTCTGCTTACTTTGGTGGGTATCTCAAATCCTCACCATATACTGCTGTGAGTGCCAAAGATCAGTAACTGTTCTTTTTCCTCCTTATTTGCTCTGCTATAAAAAGCAGGTGGCACAAGGGATACTGGCATCTTTTTCCAGCACAATCCATGTCTGCACATTTCTTTAATGCACATCATTCTTTATAAGGTGTCAACACCTCACTTCAATTTTTTTCAGTAAGTAGCAAAAAGTAAATCCAAAGTATAGCAACTCTTTTATAGCCATTTGATCTTACACCCAACAGTGATGCTCACTCTGGAGAACGTCTGTCAGGGAAGGCCCAAGACAAAGAGAAAAGAATGTAGGATGCAAAGGCTCTAATAGGCAACAAAAAGGGCTACCAAAAAAACAATATTTCCAGGACATGAACTCCATTGAACATATACAGGCATAACCCTGACACTGTTTTCCTGCAGTTAGGCACAAAGAAATTAAAGAGAACCATATACCTTTTATTAATAGTGTGATATAAAAGTACAACAGACAAAATATGGTTCTGATTATACGCACCAGAAGTGTACTTTTGTTTTTAGGTATTCTGGAAAGTATTAATGTGTAAAGATGCCATATTGGCCCTCTCACAAGAAAACAAGAGACCGTGGATACTCAGTAAGGTCAACAAGTGTTTAGCACTTTACAACGTGATGTCTGAGGGGCATACAAATTCCCCATTCTGCCAACCAAAATGCACTGGCATTGATAGGATCCTGCCCCTTGTGCCACACTGTCATTCCTCACATTTAACATTTTCTATGGAACATTTCAGTGAAGAGGTTCAACATGGTATGGAGAAAATGCCCAAATGGAGAAACAGTGCCACAGGAATCTCATATATTGCTTATATTCTCCATGGCAACAAATCATAATGCTAGAAATATGAAGAGAATAAGGATCAGATGATTTCTTAGCTGGAGAGCCATATGACTCGAGGAAATACAATCAAATACTTTTTTTCTTTTTCAGGCCATTTGTACAGTTTGCCATAATTGTTCCAAAAGTTGCATTTAAGCCCAGTGTTACGTAGTCAATGTTCCTTGATGTTGCACAGGGCTGCTCAGGATGCCCATATTTATTTGTAGTTTGTTAATACAAAGCAAAGGGAATGCTTTTTTCAACCCTACAGTGCCTTACAAACAGCTAAACTGGCTTTATATTGTGCTACAAACTCTTTGACTTCCTGATGCAACTAAGTACTTCCCTGCTGCAGAATTTTACTTTAATGCCCAGATCAAACATTTCTTGGCCATATGAAAAATTCTTCTTGACATTCTATGTGTTTTATATTCCCATACATAATTGCCTATACAGACTACATAGGCTGAGAGCTAATAGAGAACTGAAAAAGCTTAGTTGATACAGTCATATCATAGCAATTTTCTTCTTCTTTTTCATTATTTACCATAAACAAAAAAGCCGATTAATCCCTCTCATGGGTAATATATTTCCTATCTCAGAATAATATTTATCAGAATTATATTAACTGCCTTACTATTACCAGTCCAGATTTATCAGCACTTTAATTGAGCACTTTCCTCAGTTCACACAAGCTTTACTCATAGGTAGTTTGTATGTTTGTGGTTTTGTTTTGGTTTGGTTTTTTTTAAATGACATTTCACTGCTGCAGGCCTTATTTTAAACAGTAGCCTTTTTGTCATCTATTACTGAATCAACCTGATGAATTAGAACTTTCTGTTGATGCAGGTCTGGATTGTACATTATAAATTCATCTTCACTGGTTGCATTTCATTTATCCTAAATACATTTCTCTCTCTCTCTACATGGAGGAACTGTTACTTGAAGCACTTGTCTTACCAATTACAAACAAAGCTAAGCCAACTCATCAAAACACTCCAACATTAGTAGAAAGCCATGACACAGTCCTTGGTAGTGGATACTATTTGTTGTAAAGATATAGTTTACATTCAAATACCAGACAAGGAAAGTTCCTTCAAGCCACCATCCACCACTGCCTGCTCCTCCAGCCCAAGATGAAGTACCCATATGAATTCTGCTACCAACAAAAAAATTAAACAAGGTAAAATTTAGCTTCTAGGTCCCTGTGTTAGAATTAGCTCATTAGTTACCAGATAAGACTTCAAAACACGAAATAAAAGAAGTTCCTGAAACAACTCCCTTGTGTAGGGCTCAGTTTCAGTATTCCGTCTTCCTGTTCCCACGGCTTGTGCCAAAGGACGTGGACCTTACCAATGCAACACTGTATGTCTAAAAGAACTAGAAAACTTTACCCTCCACTACATAACAAAGCTATTCTAGCACTGCTAAAGACAACCTATTTCATTTTCTGCCCTTAAATTGCAATAATTGGCAATTAATTGGAGATATTTTTAATATCACTTTAAAGTTCAGTACAACCAGAGCTTGACTTGCAATAATATTGACTTTGAATCTCCTCTTGTTTTCTGCAGATAAAATTAGTCATTAGAGCCATTTGCAATGTGCCGTAAGCACATCTATTCACCATCCCATCGAGCAGATGGAGACAAAGGCAGGGCAAACTGAAATATCACGCTCAATGTTCATAACTTTCTTTATGTTGCACAACAACCATATGACCTTGTACTTGCTGAGGAACTCTGTTTCAGGAATTTAAATATGATACACTAACTCCCATCTAACACTTCTCTAATCACATAGCAACTCTTTAGCATTAGTGCCAAGCATCTAAGAAAGAGTCCTTTACCATCTCTATAGATTTATTGAACGGTGTTTGATTAAAATGGACATTTCAGATTAAGTAGGAAAATTACAATTTAGTTTCAATTAGTCTCACTTTTAATAGTGTATTTTCCAGTGTTTCTTATAATGAAAATTGTATGTAATGTGATAACACAGGGCTTGTCTATTTTAGAGGCTCTAACTTGGAAATAAGATAGGAACCAACAAGCTGAATTTGCAATACAGTGTCAAATGATGTCCTAGATACTGCCTGCTTCTCTTTTCTGGTACCATGTTTGATCCTGTAGTTTCATCTTGTGTATGACCTCACCTAGGCCTCAAGCATTCTTCACTGAAAACATCTGCAAAGTGCTTTCATTCGTTTTCACCATTTCTGCAGAGTTGTGTCATCACTGAATTCCACTGGAAACTTAATATTTAGTTACTACTAGCTTTACTAAATACCTACATTTTAGAACAGCACCTCAAGTCTAATGACCTTCAAGATCTAAAGATTATGGAAAGGCTTCAAAAGCAAAAAGACTATCTGAAATTCCTTCAGGATGTTCATACAAGAGAAGTGAAGAGCTTTGAATTTTAAATTTTTTTTATAATAAAGGAAGCAATTGCTCCTAAATAAAGCTCTCACAGAAGTATAATTAATGGTACTATTCAACATGGCTCTGAATGCATTGCATTTAAACAGCATAAAAAGATATCTTATGTAAATGTGATTAAAGAATAGTTTAGGCATTTCCACCTTACCATCTCGCCTGTTGAGCTTTGCAAAGCTGGGACTGTGAGTACTGAAGAGCTCAGAGGAACTGGTAAGGGCTGTTGAAGGTAAGGGAGATACCAACGCATCATCACAATTATCTAAGAAAAAAAAAAAGGCAAAAAAGAAAACAGAGAGGTCATCACATGAGCAACAAATATGCCAACTTGTGCTATCTCAAGGCAGTGTTTGTTTCTACGTAACAGACTGGCGAAAGAACACACTTGTGCAGGACTAATTTACCCTCCAGAATGAGTCTGGTGTGATGGCAACTTTAGGTTAAGACATCGAATACTTGAAAAGCCAGAAACTGTTTTCCTTTTGGTGAATGAGATTTGATGGTCTACCATCCAGTTAAAGTGGGAAAAGCCACAGGTAGAATATAGAAATTCCATTGCAGACTTTATAGAACACCCCAGGTGTTGTGTTCAGTAAATTCTCTCCATGGAGCAGATACGTAATTTAGGAGTTACAAATTCATACTTCTGTATGCAAGTGACACATGGGGATACATCATCTGGCCTTTTGCAACATGTAAAAACATGTCCTCAACAAAACCTCTCTGGGCAGCCTGTTCCACAGCTCTGTCACACTCACACTTAAAGAAGCTTTTCCTCAGGTTGAGGGGGAACTTTCTGTGTTTTACCTTGCTACCTATCACAGGGCACCACTAAAAAGAGACTGGCCCCCTTCTACTTGACACCCACCCTTCAGATATTTGTAAATATTAGTAAGATCCCCTCTCAGGTCTTCTCTTTCCCAGGCTAAACAGCCCCAGGGCTTGTCAGCGTTTCCTCATAAGAGAGAGATGTTCCAGTCCTTTCATCATCTTTGTAGCTCTCTGTTGGACTCTCTCAAGTATTTTCCTGTCCCTCTTGAACTGGGGAAACCATAACTGAACACAATACTCCAAATGGGGTCTCACTACTGCAGAATAGGGGTGAGAAGAACCTCCCTCAACCTGCTGGCTACACTCTTCTTTATGCACCCCAGCATACCTTTGGCCTTCAAGAGCACATTGCTGTTCCATGGATAACACAGTCTTACCAGGATGCCAAGGTCCCTCTCTACAAGGATAATTAGCCAACAAAACAGGTTACCAAGGTCCTAAGCAGACTGTCTATCACTTAGAGCCTTTGAGTCTCAAAGACAACTTCCGACTGCAATACAGAAAGGTCTTTGGAGTGCTGTGCCCCCTGGAATGGCATGAGGTCACGCCATAATTGTTCTGCCTGGACTTAAAAAAAAAAAAAAAAAAAAAAAAAAAAAAAATCTGTAAATTAAAATGCGACTCTTAAATTCACTGTCACTTGAAGTCTGAATAGTGATTTAAACAAGGATCTCAAATGTAAGAACATCAGGGCAGCAAACTCACCTAAACTTCAGCGTTCTATAAAACTCAGCAGAGAGGCTGGAAACCTCTCAAAAGAAAGTTCATGGTTCTACCAACAGATCTCTGTGACCATTCAGCAACACTTAAAACCTGAAGTTGGAAAGACCTGAATGCAGAGATTTCAATTTAAATAATGTTTAGACTGCTAGTTCTCTTCAGTTCCCTGCAATTCCTCCTGGACCATGAGAGAACTAGGCACATCAGCCTGTGACCCACAAATTGTCCATGACAAGAGTCACAGTAACAGTCACTGGGTTCTCACTGTTCCCTGAGAGTATAATTGGACACCTAAAGGACACCAAACATCTCAGCATAACAGCATGTTATAAGTGAATAACTATTTCAGAGAAACGCATTTAAGTTTTTACCTGGGATCTCTGGAGGCTCCAGCCTGGGAAGGGACAATTAGGTTCTTCTAACTACTAGATGTTTTGCAACATCCCTTTCTTCTGTCCCCAGACACACTCATTTGGCTATCTGCTGCTACATCATTTTCACACCAAATTCTGGGATACTTATTTGGTTTTCCTCTATAAAAAAAATCCAAACCAAACCACTACTGCTAGGAATCCTTCACTGAATTCATATCTAACTAGAAAAACATGCAATTATAAGGCTTCAGGTTTTAGGACAGCATTAACAATTTGAAGATAGTTCTGAAAGCACCAGGACGAAATAGAATCCAACTTCCAATAGATAAAGAGGAATGACTGATTGATTTTAGAATGCAAGTAGGAATTTCCTCCAGGTGAAGTAGATTTTTTTTTAATAAATACTCTGATGAGATGCAAGGTCACTCTTCTGCCCTTCTCTCAGTCAAAATTAACCTTGCAACATTGGAGGTTGCACCTGACAGCTCTACATGCACAGACCTACTACACAGGACATGGCACAGCTTTTATATGCCAAAATGAAATTGCCAAGTACAGTAAAGTGCTTGGGATGCATCAGTCAACTTGTACATGCACAACAATCCAGATCATATACAGACTAGCTCTGATGTATCCTTTGTCAGACACACTACATATATGAACCACACAGATTTGAGATCGTTATCTCTTTGTAAGACTTAGCTGAAATTGGGCACAGGGCTCAAAAAGGTAGGATGTGCACAGTGAGGATCATCCCATAGGCACTGCTTCCATGAGAAAAACAACAAAAGAAACCACCCCACACACCTCTCAAGATTACAAAACTCTCTAAGAAAGGATATTATCATATTTCCTTTTATGATAGGTGCAGACAAGAAAGCAACAAAACATTTTGCACTTATGCAAGGTCAGAGAAGACACATGGTAAAACCAAAAGCAAAGCCAATGCATCCTGACTCCCCACATACAATCCCAGCACAAATATTTCAGGAGATTTCATTCTCCCTCACTTGTTGTGACAGAATCAGACCTTTATTCCAGGTGTTCCTACATTTCTAGTTTCTGATTCTACTCCTTTTGCTTGGGTAGTTTGCCTGTCAGAACAAGAACAGTGCTTCGAGTCAACTGCATTATATGTCTATTAAAAACACTGGTTTTAACAAAGAAAAATTCTACACTACAGAATCATTTAAAACAGACACTCACAAAGAAAAGCATTTACTAGGTAGCTGTATTCTCCTATATTTCCTTGCTGACAAAACAATAATAAATGAAAGAAAAAAGAAAGTCTAATTGTACCTGTAAGCCATATTTCTTCATGCGAATCACACAACAGTACAGATGTTGACTTGCAATTAAAGATGTGGGTGCTGACCTTGACTATGCTGACTTCTGAGAAACAGGCAATTATGGATAGCATTTACAGTGTCATCTATATTATTACAACTCTCATCAGAAACCTTGCTTCTGAAATTATGAAAATATTTACTTGTATCAACTTGATTTTTATGATTTTTAGAAAATAGTGAAAATTAACAAAAAACAAATGAGAAATTCACCAACTATTATGAAGCTGTTTGGTTTGTTTGGTCTGACTCCTTTCTTATAGCTTTAATTGCCCTCCAAGTAAAAACAAGAAAATCTTCTCTCCTCCTTTCCCCGTGCATTTTAATTTTGTCCAAAATAATTTATTTTAAAACACAAACGTAAATGCTATCAGTTCAAAAGCATCCAAATGATATTTAGACACTACAACTTTTGGGCCCCTTTAAAACCTGTCCCATAATACCAGCTTTAGCTAATAGTCCACGTGAGCTTCAGAAAAGATCATTTGCCTAAATATCTGATTAAGCTCTGTATTTTGTGAAGGCTTTCAACACTGGTGACAAGAAAAAAATAATAATATTAACAGAGAAAAATATATCCAAGTCATAGAGAGACAGGATTCAAATGCTTCTGAAGCACAGCAGGCTTCTGAAACACAGCTAACCTATTACCAAAATTGAGTCTGCATAGAAATCAGAGATTCAGCCCAACTTGACTAATTCTTCTAGTACATGTTTTACATTAGTGTGGGTAGTCATGGCATGATCCAAATTGTGACCTTCCTCAGGCCTGAGATAACATTCAGTGGCAGCAACCAATATAAACTTAGATTTCTGATTAGTGTACACTGAAGACATTTAGAAAGCCATACACCCCAAAAATCCATCATGACGACACTAATGTTTCTTTTGCCTTATTCTCTGAAGAGGATCAATCCCTGGAATTCGAGCAGGATTGTTACCAGTCATGACCAAGATGTGTTAACAAACCTGTCCTGCTGCTATTTCCCTTCTCCACTTGAAGAGTCAGTGGGACAAAAAACATTGATTTCCACTTGTAAGACCATCCAGAAAGGTCACTAACATTTCCTTGATGAAAGCTTTGATGAACAGGACACAATCAGTGAAAGATCACCAATCCCTGGCCTCCATAGATTTCACATACATTAGATTTGAAATGCTTTTAGTAGCACTGTACCCTCACAGAGACAAATGTGCAGAAAACCTTTGAACTGTGAAGCTCACATTACATCTATGTGGTAGTATCAAGATCTCTTACTGGCCTAAGTAGTACCACACATATGCCAGTGATCTCATATCACTGTAAATGGAAATTATTTTACAAGCCACAGTAAGACTGTAGTCTATGCTGCAGCTACCCTATGAGCAACCACAAGCATTACGAAATAGTTATCAATACCACAAGATCACAAGTACCCAGAGTAGGCTCAACAATGCAACTAAAGGAAGGGGAAGGAACATTGCCAAGCACGCAAAGTAATAACAGAGCAAAAATCGCCTCCTATTTGCAAAATATACAAATTGATGAAAATGAAGGAAGGAAAAAAAAAAAGGGTGGTGAGGGAGAAAATTATAACCCAGAAACTGGTGTGGGTAGGTCTCACAATGGAGTCAAAAAGGTGAATTCAGAAGAAGAATGCCTCCTGCATGTCATCCCACAGTAACAGAAGTTTTTTTAAAGGAAGATAACTACCTTCTGTAGGTGCTGCTCTTCAAGTACAGATGACCTGGCGTGTGAGCAAAGAGCTGCCAGATTACACCTTGCTCCATTCATCTCTGCTGAACCAGACAAGTTGTTCAATGAGAGCAGAAGTGCTTGTGAACACCTGTTCAAATCCTTGCCTGAACCACAATCCCTGAGCTTCAGAGGTAGTTTAACAAGGGCTTCACAGAATCACACAGACCTTTTGTCCACAGCTAGTTATTTAAACGTACATATATATATAAATACATGTTATAGTAAACATGAAGGAGATTTCTGGGTAAACCAGATGCCTTGGAGCTTCCTCTTTGAGGCCTTGCTTAGAACTTAAAGGTATTTTATTTAAGTGGACTTTTGTTTTCAAGATGTAATTTCATTCATTATTAAAATACCAGCAGAGTTACAGATGGTGCTTAAGTTAAATTGTGTGCATCATTTTGATTGCAATTGTAAATTGTCTCCGTACTGGGATCTGAAGTTGAAAAGATTCACTGGTATTTATAGGCTAGATAAAATTCCTCTTAGCAGTACCCACTTAATGGCATACTTTGTTTTAAAGATGTAAACCGTACATTTTGTACTATGCCTCTAACAGTGCTCAGGAGTGACAATTGATGCCTTCCCCTTCATCTGTTTTTTTTCCTGCCTTCTGTAGCTACAGTTCTCCTTTGTAAGGACAAGAAAATAAATATTTGGGTTTACTGCACAAATTCACCTTCCACTTTCACAGTCCAATGAGGGGGGCGTGTGTATGGGAGAAGGAGGAGTTTCTGTGAGGGGAAAGAAAAATACACAAAAACAACACAGGAAATGCAGTAGCACAGAGTAGGGGTACAGAGTTGGAAGAGATTGAGGGACTGTTCCCATATGAAGAGTCCCTACACAAAGCATCTCACCAGGACTACCATACACTACTAGGTTCTGCTACCATTAAAATCTTAGTAAGTGATTCTTGGAAAGACAAAGAGGGAAAAAAAAAAAAAAAAAAAGAAAAAAAAAAAGAACTATT
>JANHGN010008218.1:39675-50400 GCA_024605025.1 Megaceryle maxima
ACTAAAAACAAACAAAAAAAAACCCCCAAACAAATAAAAAACACCGAACAAAACAACTAAACAACATCCAAAAAAAAACCTACACAATGAACCAAAACCAAGAATAGCTTTCTGCATAACAGCAGCAAATAAGTTACCATGCTGACTGGAACATGAAAACCAACTGAGGAAACACAAGTGCTTTATTAGCAGGAGTGGGGGTGAGTTGACCATCTCGGGTAGCTAACACCACTGGGGAAAAAAAAATAATTTCTAGTCCAATTTAGAAATAGAATAGCTTTGGCAATCTAAATAGAGCCATGCCATTTTCTACCACCTGATATTCAGCTCAATGCAACAGAAATACAGGTCTGACAACTTCTCAAAACTGAGTGAGCCCTTAGCATAGATGTCTATCTGTGCAATTTTCCACACCTTGAGTGACCTTCAAGTTCAGCATGTTTGCAGAAGGAGTGCTGCAAACTTCAGTGAAGCATCTCAGCTCCAACGGCTATCACACCTGTTACCACAGACACATAAACTCAGACCATTACATGAGGACACCTACTGCCTTACTTTGCCTTTGTGGAGGTGCACAGTGTTAGAGAACAAAATCAAGAATCTGGTTCCCATGGTGAGTTTCCTTTTGAGGATTCATACTTGACTTATTTCTGTAAATTCAGGGATTAATGTAAAAAGGGAAGTTAGGGAGAATTAGCCCTTTATAAGTTCTTGTCGCCTTCTGCTTCCCCAGCACAGTGCAATGGTTCACATACTCTTATTTGCAGTGCTACAGTTTCCACCTCCACCTTGGAGCATGACCCATGAGTATCTGCATCAGTGTGATGCCGCATTCCCATTATCTCTCTAACTCAATCACCATTTCAGAAGGGCAATGAAGTAGGGCAACATTCATCATGTGGGAAACTCAATCAGGCATTAGCTTTCTCATTCTCAAGATATTTCTGCGCTGGTTTTCCTATGGACCTCTATGGAGAAGAGCTCATTTACACAGGCAGTCATTGCAAAGACATTCAGACAATGCCATATCTCTGTCTGGTGAGGTTATTTTGTGCACATCTAAATTTACAGCTGCTCTCTCTAAGCAAACAGAAGCAGCTAGAAAGGTGTAGAATGGTGATGAATTTCACAGGCATACCCAGGTAGCAATGCACAGGGATTTAAAAGCCATCAATAACCAAGAGGTTGTCCCTTGAATTTTCAAATCAGTCATGGTCAGGTGAATTCACTTTCTATGTTTCCTTTAAATCTTTGGCAAAATCATGCATAAAGGGAAAATATATACAACATGGAATTCACTACATATTTTCTGTTTGGAAGAGGACCTCTTCAAACCATATAACATGCAAGATGCCATACTGAAAAGCAGTTATAAACTCTGAGAATTTCAGTGCATCTCGTAAGGCTGAATGTTCAATTTGCAGGCTGAGAACAAGATTTAACAGAGTTGAAGTTAGTAGTAAGTGTCTACCATTTCATTTAAATGTAACATCATTTCAAGGGATGATAAGTAATCATTTCATGTCTCAATAACCTCCAACAAAAATGCCTTATTTAGCCCCAAAACACCGATTTTTAAGACTCTTCTTCTATGCAAGTTAATGGTTTAGATAAGGACTGGATTAAAAAAGTTTAAAATTCTCATTCTTAAGCAAGGTGAATGCAGCTTTGATGTCAGTTTAAAGATGAAAATTTTCTTCCAGGCATTTCTTAGGGCACCGTGTTCTCTCTTCATCAGTCACAGTGGCATTTTAAGTGTCACAGAAGAAAAGAAACCTATAGTTCTCTTAGATTGAACATATTGTCAAATATTAAATAAGCAAGACAGTTCATACAAAACTTTTTATTTTTCTTTCTAACTAACCATAATTATTTTGGGAATCAGTATTGAGAACCTCATACTATACAGCCTTTGTGACTACCTTATGCTAGCTTAGGCTCCAGTCCCATACAGATCCATGGCACTAAATGATTACAATCAGCCTTCACATCACTACGGGGTTCTGTTTCATGATTTTTCTTTTCACTTCAGCATCTCTGCCATTGAATTCTGTTGTAACAGAATTAATTACCTGACCCTCTGAAAAATTTTTACCACCCCCTGACATTACACATGTATACTAGATGTTAGTCAACAGGAGGAGAGAGGTCTCCCCAGTAAGCAGTCAGGAGACTGGGGCACACCATGAAGGTCATGGTAGCATCATCTTTCCCCAGTGATGCTAGCCATAACCCTCAAATACAATTGTAGAGCTGTTAGGAAAGATGACCTTGTGGTCCAGATACTGAACTGGTAAATATATTTTTAATTACCAGTTGAGTCACAGACCCATTCAGAATTTGAGCCTTGCTGAGCTCAGCTTTTCAAATATATTATTTCCTGCTCTCATTTATCAGGACAGGAACCATTTGAGGAAAAGATGTTTCTCAGTCTTCTAGTGAGCAAGGGTGAGAGCTATGCAGCCACTTGAGGGTACAGAGGATAAACTGAGGACTGTGGATGAAAACAGAGCTACTCAGGATCCACAGGGACTACCTAAACTTTATTTCTATGCAGCAACAGTATCTTTCTCAGTCAATACTGAAAATTCTTCAGAGAACAGATATGCCCTAAAAGATCCATTAAAAATGGATAATATTTATATAATGTATTATTAATAGATTCAGCATATATATTCTCTTCATTCACATTGATAATGCTTTTTAATTCAGTATCCAGGAAAATCTGTATGAACCCTGGAATGCTTTTGATGATGCCAAAGAATGAGATTTTTTTTTTCCTTAGTGGAAATCTTAGAAGCCAGATAAAGTGGTGCTGACCACACTTGTAAAGCCCAATTCATTTTAAAAAGCCTGATTTATTTTAAAAAACACAGTGAAAATTCATGGAACAAAAAAAAAAAGGGAATTCAACAAGATGATAATTTCAGTTGAAAGTATTGATTAATGTAGCAGTTTAAAAGTCAGCAGAACTCTAGCAGTCAGCTACTCAGCTTTTTTTTTTTTTTCTAAAGAGGCCATTTCTCACCCAAAGAAAAAGGTTCACCTTCTATCAGTAGTCCTCCTTGTAATGTCTTAATTAAAAAAAAAAAAAAAAAACCAATCAAAATACCTATGTTCCACTGCCACAAAACAGACATCTTTACAGACATCTTTGCAAAGTTACTGTACAGAGCCTTTCTAGATACATGTCAGACGTGGAACAATTTGAATAATTCAATAATTTTATTTTCAGATATGACAAACAGACAACTCCCCCAGGCTCCCTAATTGTTTGTCACTTTGCTTAAGAGATCCTGCTCCTTCACTACTAAATGACTAGTTCAAATGCTTTCACATTTAATTAGGGCTCAATCCAGGTGTGCTTCCTTAAAAACAAAGAACCTGTAGGTTAGGGTAATAACCTTTTCAATGCAGAGGAAAGCTCAGCTGTGTTGGAACACCTCTCCTATGAGGAGAGACTGAGGGAGCTGGGATTGTTCAGCCTGGAGAACAGAAGGCTCCAGGGAGACCTAATAGCCACCTTCCAGTACCTGAAGGGAGCTTATAAAAGACTGGAAAGGGCCTGTTTACAAACGCCTGTAGTGAAAGGACAAGGGGTGATAGTTTTAAGTGAGAAAAGAGTGGATTTAGATTGGATGCAAGGAAGAAGTTCTTTGCCATGAGGGTGGTGGAGCACTGGAACAGGTTGCCCAAGGAGGTGGTTGAGGCCCCATCCTTGGAGACATTCAAGGTGGGGCTTAACGAAGCGCTGAGCAACCTTCTCTAGTTGAGGATGTCCCTGCTCTCAGCAGGGAGGTTGGACTAGATGACCTCTAGAGGTCCCTTCCAACCCAGACATTTTTATGTTTCTATGCGTATTTTCTTACTCTCTTTAAACCAAATTCAGATCCTGTTCAGATTTCTGCTGGTTCACATTCCATTTTAGTACACAAACTCCCACAGGTTTTATCTCTTCGACAAAGCAATTAATAAAGTGCGGCTCAAGCCATTAAAGGTTTGTTTCATGCCCCTCTAAGTTCCTTGAGATAAATAAGAATTGATGTTTATTCTGAGCCTTTTAAAATTTGAATCATTTCTGCAAAGTCCTGCAGCCCTGAAACTAAAATCTAATTACCTGCAAGTGTGCGCAGATATAAGTATACATTCAAACTCATTCCCCTGTGTGGCAAGCTTTTTAAAGATCAAAGAGTTACCTCTAGCCTTGAGGCTACTTGTTTGAAAATGCATGTTAAAATTTAATGGTGTCACACACCAAAGGCCTGCATATTGCTTTGAAAACATACCCTTCAATGATGGAAGTAGCTTTCCTCGCTACTAACATTAAGCAAAGGGACCATGAATCTATCTTGGAAGATCCATGACCAAGGCCTCCACCCTAAGAAATGCAAAGCCCAGATGTCTCACAAGCAGTTAATTGCAGCTTTCTAACTCAGTACATCAGCCCAATGTAAAGGTTTGAGAGAGATCTCTCCTTCAATTTTGCCCTGAAGGAGTCAACAACAAGCTCTTACTAACCTTTTCTTGCCATTAAATAGATTCATTCATGAAACTCAGGACTGAAGAATGGTTGAGGTTGGGAGGGGCCCCCAGAGGTGACTTTGTCCAGTCCCCCTGCTCAAGCAGTGTTCCCTGTGGTAGTTGCCCAGGACCACATTCCAGATCACATTCGTACTGGTTAGGCTTCTCCCTAAACCTTAGGGGCAGAGAAGCAAGGTCCACTTTGTACATTCATACAGAACAGGACAGAAAAAAATTGAATATAACAACTTCTCAACATTTGTTCATGTGATAGTGTAAAGCATTAGACTAATGAGATTATGATATGGAATTTGTTGTGTCTTTGGGGAAGGCTTAAGGAGGGCAGATAATTTTCTTCTCTGTGTTCTTTCTATTCGTTTTCCTATTTTCATGAAAAATAAACCAAAACTCAATTCCAAATTAGCACACTATATAATTGCCTGTATTTACTTGTTTATTTGGGTATGTTTGTTCATCAGAGACACATCTAAAATATGGAAAAAATCTGGAATATGCCTGAATAGCTGTGTGGGAGTGCATGTGTGGTGTCATTTCTTTTTTAGCCTCAGGGACTTTCCGAATTTAAAAAACAAACAAAAACAAAACAAAAAGCAAACAAACAAAACAAAACCAGAAATATCAGAAAGATAATGCTAATGCATATTTCTCTGTTACACTCATTTGTAACTGTATAAATCCTGTGTTACCCAAAAGATGCTGAGGTTGGACCACATTATTATGAGAGACCATACCAGGTATCACACTGGCTTTTGCTACTTTTCAAGTTGCTCTTTTCACTTAGATTGGTAATAAAGAGAATAATGAGAGAAAGTGGTCAAGCTCCTCCCAGCAAACCTATGAAGCTTCAGAATTACCTGAGCAGTCCCTGTCACACACTTATCCCTGGAAGGTTAAGTGGATTTTGATGAAGCCATCAGCTTTAGCCACAAAGAGCTTGAGCCAATGCCAAATGAGGTCAAAGGGATTTTTTTTTTTTCCCCTCCATTAGCTTCAATGGGCTCTGAATAAAACCCAGTGGGCTCATGTGTGCTTACGAATTGTAAAGGGAATTAGAATCCCAGTAAATCATTCCAACTATGGACCCTTGAAACCAGAATGGCAAAAGGAAATTACATGATCCCTTGCATATCACTGTGTGAACCACTGAATTCATGCCAAAACTATGAGAATGTTGTCCCAGAATTTAGGATAGCACCTCAGGCAACACAAACTAGCACCTAGTATACTAGATTGATTCCTGTCCCCTTGAATTCCAGAGCAGTAATTCCTCATAAATTCAAGTGACTTTTTATGTATTCACATCAACCCCCTAAACAGCGCCTCTCATTCTCAAAGGTAATTTACTTTTCACAAAAAGATTTTGAAAGTTCATGTCTATTGATATAAAGCAGATACTGATTCAAAGGCCATGACATTGTATCTTTTATAAATAAATGTATCAACTGAGAAAGGTTTATATAGACATATATAATCTTATTTTTTAAATAAAGCTAGGCCAGTTTGCTAACCGAATTCAGCACATAGTATCAGATGAGCTGTTGCCATGTGGAATTTCACATTTAACCATTCTTTAAACGTTAGTTGCCAACAGTTTAAGTGGAGGATACCCACAGCATTTTGTCATTGCTCTGGTTAATGCTTAAGTATGATAAAAGTCATGTTATTTCATTTTTTATCTCTTCTGCACAAGTGTTTTCAGAACAAGCCCACATCCCTGTGACATTCGCAGATAGTCACTGCAGACAGTTGTTCTAGCAGGACTACACAGTCATGTCTGTGAGCAGCACATAGGAAAGCATGCCAAGTCTAGTTAAATGAACTGAAGCAAGTCCAAGCTAGTTTGTTATTCAAGTAACATACAGCAGTCCTAACTGAAGTAGGGACCATGCAGGGTAGGAAATGCATACAGCAAAAGACCACTTTGGAATGGTGCCTTATAGAACATAAAGCATGCCTTCCCTCTCTCTGGCAGGGTACATTATTGCTGCTTTGCAAACATGGAGATGAGACAGAAGACAAAGTCACGCAGAAATCCTTTGGGACAAATGGGAACTGAAGTGCCCTGTGGTGCCCCTCAACACAGAGCAGCTCTGCTCCCATTACTCCTTTTTCTCATTCTCTTAGAACTGCAAGAACAAGTCATTTGAAACTCATCAAATGCATGATAAGTGCCAGAATTGAGCCTGGTAAAAAGGACACAAACTAAAGGAGAAAATTAAGAATGTGGGCATTAGGAGAGTTGAACAGGACAAATACAATGAGAAGAGGAAAAGCTGTAATAGCTATAACCTTTCCCTTTTTAAAAAGCGCTTAGATCTCTTAAGATAGCTTTTGAATAAAGCAAAATGGAGTGCTATGAGGATGGTAAAGTAGAAGCAAATTTAGGTACGTGTCTAGAGCTTAGGTTGATTAGGTCATTCACAGCCTGAAGCTTTCTGGCCATAATAAAGCCTATTCCAAACCATCCCTGCTGTGTCTCACTTCTGTTTATTTGACTAGTTCTGTTCAAGGTCCAGATTTGGCAGAGCCTCTGTTCCCCCAAAAGTGCATTTCATTTCCAACCATCTGCTGAAAACTCAGAGGCTCCTCTCTGAAATTTAAAAGATTTAATGACAATTAGCTTCAAGATACCCTTTAATTTTATTAACAGATTGTAGAATCGAAATTCACAGAAAAAAAAAAAAAAAAAAAGAAATAGCACTGCCTTTCCCCATCACTAGACCTGCCTAGCAAGCAGTATATATAAGGCATGTATGGGTAGGTGAAAAGCACTCTGAATTCACAGCTATGATATTAATCCTGTAAGAACAATCACAATGCCCAACTTGTGCTACCATATAGTTTTACTGACTTGAATAAGATTTTGTGGAAATGTACTCCACAAAACATAGGCAACATAGGCAAGTCATTCAACAGAATCTTGTTATTTGGTATCAAGTCGCCTACTACTGGCCCAACCTGCCAGCTTCATGCCCCCTCCCCAAATTCAATAAATATTAGAGGAAAGCATGTTCTCACATACCTGGTCTGAGAAGTTCAAGTTGAATAAGAACTTCATCTGGAAAGTTTCATTGCTATACAAGAGAGAAACAACATAGGACAACTTCTGTACTTAAAATAATTTTTACTTTTTTAAAAAAAGCCACTCATTAAGTTTCCTTGTTTCAAGATATCCCTAAAGTCATGGTATTTGCATATGAGTCAAAATCACTTTGCTTTCATTTCTTAGAAAATGTCTTTTTTTTAAATACACATTGTCACTGCACACATCCTTTCTCAGCTTCATAGCTATTCATGTTCCTGGCAAAGTTTAGAAACTTGACTCATGCTATTAACGTAGTAAAACAAGGCAGAAGTAATTATGACCTGAAAATGTATTTGTAACAGCATCTCAGACATCAAGTGGATTACTTCCACCTGTCAAAACCACAGGTGGTCACATAAGTCCCAAGAATGCCAAACTATTTGAGAGTTCATGTGCAACAATTAATATTTCTTCCAAATAGAGAAATTATCTCTTTTGGGACATTATGAAGCCAAAATATTTCTTTTATTCCAAATGGAAGAGGCATCAGGTCTTTTTCTCTGCAGGTTTGTACCCAACTCTGCCTTATGAACCCAGTGGAAAGGTATAGCTCCAGTCTGTGGCCAGATTTATTCATGACTAAGACTCCCCCATGTACTCCATAAGCTCAAGCCACTGGTTCTGCACAGGACCATCCAGATCAGTGCAACTCAAGGCTACTTTCAAAAACAGTTTCTCCATAAAAATCATACAGGCCAGGACCCCTGAGTTAAGTTGGAGGAGAAGCAGCACTTCAGAAAACTTGGTATACAAAAACAATCTAGAATACTTGGGGACATCTGTTTATTTTCCAGCCCTCTGAATTGTGTCATTTGGAAACTTTTAGTTTCAATGGTCTGAGGACAGAAGTCAAAAGGTGAGTAACCTGTGTTTAAACAAGTACATTTTTCAGAAACAAGGCACAAACTCTTGTACACACCCCCACTTCCCACGAGGAAGCATTTGTTCAGTGGCCCTTCCCAAAAGACTAAGTTCATTATTTTTGGAAGCATAGAGGGAGGATGTGGGATTTTAGGGCTAGTGGAGAAGTATTAGCTAATAAGCCAAGCAACTGCAGCATGAAAATGACAGGTGCAAAATTAGCTTCTGTATTTCTGCACCAGAGTGTGCTTACTCATTCATAATTAAGCTTTTCACACCTTACATTGTCCAACAGATTTCTGGCAATGTTTACTATCATAACACTTCTCCTTACTGAGGTCTCTGCTATTAAGAGAAGTGCCTTTTCATCACACAAGTAGGGACTAGGTGTCAAAGTTCTGCTTTCATGGTTTATATGCTTTTTTAACAAGTAGTCAACAGTTTGGTTTTAACTACTTCCTTTAACTAAATAGCATTCCATAGCTTAAAAAAAATAAAAAATACATAAAGATGCAGGTAATTTGGACAAGTGCAAACATTTTCTAATTTTAGAACTGTTTTTATTTTTAAAACTAGCTCATTTTCAATCCTGTAAATCATTCATTCTTTCCAATTTTATTTTTTTTTTTTACAAGCAACCTCAGTAACATTTAGTTTACAAAATACAGATATTGTTACACCTTCTTATCAACTTGGCATGTGAATTAAGCTGTACTCATCTCTCAATAATTTAACGAACTGAATATTGAGAAAACTGCAATCAACAATTAAGATGGAAAAGTATTGCAGTAAACTAGAAGCATCCAGCACGTGTTCTAACATACCTGAATATATCTATCTGCATTCCCCTCCTGGGGGAAGAAACCAGAATATGTGTGCCTTTAAATCCCATGGATATTATAGAGGGAATTTCCACTTTAGGAACATATTTTAAACAAATAATTACATACAAAAACAGCTTCTGATATTTTCATTTTTAGAACTTACCCTGGAAATCTGAATTATTTTCACACAGCTCTGTAATGAACCTGCCATTTACATGTTTGATGCAAGCAAAGGCTACATTTCTCCTTTCATCATCTGACTCTGTAATCAAACTATGGACTGCCCAGACCTGGAACAACTAAGGCACTCTACAAAACAAAGCTTGATTTTTTTAAGCTGACATGTTTTTCTTTTTGTGAAACTTACCAAGCAATATCATTTGTATTGTTCTTACAAGTTCTCAAGGACTGGGCCATGTTTGACTCTCTGATTTCTTATTGTTTCTTCTCTCTTTCACTTTAAGATGCTTGTTTCTGTTCTTGATGGCTATTAACATGTATAGTCAATAGCATTCATCCCTGCATTGCATTAAACCACAGCTCTCAGCAACCTCTGGGACCCAAAGATCATTTACATCACATTGCCCTGAAGCTCCTTATGGTCCAGCCACACTTCAGCATGCTCTCTGGTAAGAGATGACAACCTGAAGAGTAAGTTCTACTAGAGCACTCCTTCCTCCCAAAGTATCAAGGAACAGTGAAAGCTTCTAAGACAAGCTGAAGACTCCCCAGACGTAAAAAAACCCACTACTGCTTCTGTCTCATCCCTTTTGGAAAGCAGCAGTGGAAGCATCTTGCATGGTGCTGTACAGCAAGCTCATTTGATGTTTTACTCCTTGTTTTTTGCTAAACTTGCTAGAAAGTGACGATCACATAGAATCCTAAATTTGCTTTAAGGTATTCCCTCATGATTTTACAGATAAATTCATCTGCATACAAAGGAAAAAAGATCACAGATCTCCAGTTTGCTGAACTGGATGCACCAAATGCTGTCACTGACTTTTTCTACCAAGGCATTTCAGTGCAGACTTCATTTCATTACAAATTCAAAAGATATAAATACAAATCCCAGAGGATTAATTTATACTCTGGATTAGTCCTAGCAGGTTATTAGTTGTGGGTGGTATGGAAAAAGTTCCTAGTAATGTATCTCAAACTGTCTTGCTCTGTATATAGATCTATACATTTCTGAGGCTTGAAGGGAAGGTTATATCACCTTGTTTATCCTCCAGCACAACTCAGGCTTTACAACTCTACACAGCCATTCTTACACCAAACACAGAAGAGTATTGCCAGATGAAGCATTGGAAAACTCATTTGAGGTTTGGTGTTTTTTGGAATTTGTTTGTTTTTTGTTTGTCTGTTGGGTTTTTTTTGACTGGGGAGTGGTGGTTTTGTTGGTTTTTTTTGGTT
>JANHGN010008219.1:9454-28913 GCA_024605025.1 Megaceryle maxima
TCCTTTCCTTTCCTTTCCTTTCCTTTCCTTTCCTTTCCTTTCCTTTCCTTTCCTTTCCTTTCCTTTCCTTTCCCTCCCCTTCCCTCCCCTTCCCTTTCCCTTCCTTTTCCCTTCCCTCCCCTTCCCTCCCCTTCCCTTTTCCTTTCTTATCATACAGCTAGAAATATTAATATGCTGCCCCAAAAGATATGTAGACTTCTCTGATCTTTCTGGGAAGTAAATTTTGGAGGAACAGGGCAAGTTGCACACAGTGCCATTTCCATTCTGAGGTGTGTTTGCTCATGGAATTGTCCCTATGAGCAATTGTGACAGTGAGTGTCTACCTACAGCCTGTTGGATTTAGTGTAATGCTGTTATGCCTTTCTAGCTGGAAGTATAAGGTGAACCGTATTTCAGGAAACACTGAAATTCTTTACTTCTCCATCCTTTCAAATGCATCTTTCATTGTCCCAGTCATGAAAATCTGTATTTGAAGATTTTTAATACAGGAATTTTATCCCATGAATCTTCACACAAGTGGTACAAGTATTTCATACAGAATGCTTTTAAATCTCCCAATGTTAATAATTTGGAAGTGGGACGTTTAGTTGAAACTAGATCTCCAGACTTCCTTGGTAATACAAAGAGATGAGCATCTACAGATCTGATTTGTTTCACCTGTCATGGGCATGTGTTTTAAGCAGGGCTCATGCTTTGATTCACCTATTGCTCTCACTTGATTGACTGTAGAAGGAACTGCTGGGGGAATCTGACATCAGACACCCAACTTCAGATTATGAAATTAGTAGAATGAATCTTGACATAAATCTTCAGGAGGCTCTAATCTCTGAACATGCATCTATAGGCAAAAGGCCTGTGCACAGCCTCAGGTATTGAGTAACAACATCTTATCCCAAGTGAAGCAAATAGGTGTCTTGTTGAAAAACTCCACAAGGGAAAGAGGTGAAGGAATAAAGGAACTGCTAAACAAAATTTCTCAGATTTTAGATTTTGGGAAAGGGCTGTGTTTGTGGCAGATCCTTGACTGTTCTCATTCAACCCTAGAGACATTGTGAAGACCCTTGATAGATCATGGCCACTGCCATTGTGATTTTAATGGTTGTACTTTGATAACACTTGGATAGGTCAGGGTTTATTTTTTCCATGGGATCAGACCCTCAGCCAAGGTAAAACCTCCTTTGGCACTTATATACATCAATATACAGTAGGTCAAGATCTGGCACACATTTTCCATCACTGCCCTTCCAACATTATGCCACAGCCTTCCCTTTAGAAGAGATGCAACTAAGCATCAAGACATAAATTTGGTAATAAAGAAGTGTCCATTAATACCATGTGCTACTTGAGTATTCAGAAAATTTGGCAGTCTTAAAGCAAAGACCAGTGTTCATTCTTCTTAATTAGAGAGAAATCAGGAGAAAAAAAAAAAAAAAACCAACAACTTCACCTATGCATGAGAAATACTATTCCAAAACCCATCTGGGATTTTCCTATCACCTTTGCTTTGCTTTGGAATACAGGGTTATCATTAAAGTAAGATGTTTGGCTTCTACATCTTACACCATCTTGTACTACTTAAAATGTATGTAAAAATAATCCTAGATCCTGAAAACCCTACTCATCCCCAGCGTCTTAGATGCTTCTGATCTTTGGTTCATGTTTTATGAATATAACTATAAAAATATTTTTTTAAAGTTATTTTTAGGTCTGTGAGAGATTTGGTTTCATATCACTGATAGCCTCTTGTTAGGCTTCAAGGGAAGGTAGCTGAATATTTAAAATGTTTTAAAAGAGTTTGCAATGATGGTTTTAAATATATCCATATATATTTTAAAATATAACCATATATATGTATTATATATGTATGGTTTCATGGAAATAATAATGGTTCAGGCTTGTTTGGCAGCAACTGCTCTTTTTCTTGTCTAACCTCTGAATTCCTGGGGGTAAGTGAAGACAGAATATGTGGCCCTAAAAATACTTGAAAAAAAACAGTGGAAAAAAGAAAAAATCAAATATAACAGCCTATTCCTAATGTGATAATCTGGGAGAGCACATAGCACACTGTGGTCATTTTACTGTAATACATACCAGTCCTCCTGATTTCTTTCTTCATTTCACTTTTGAATCATTTCATCGTATTGGTGCTAAATGTGACAACAATTTTGTTTTAATGCTTATTACATATACAAGGCCAACTTCCTTCCACTATGCCTGTATAGTTAGCTGAGATGGATGGCAGTTCTGGTAGGCTCTGTCTATCACTAAGGAGATGGAGATGAGAACTTCCAAAAGGTGACTTGGGTCATTTAATATTTGGTCTCTAGAGATGCCTGACAGTCTGATCTTAGTAATGACAAGAGAGTAGAACAGGGTCTTTTCCAGCTTAATTCCTCAATTAAATGTAAGTGGAGGTAATGTGGACTCCAGCCTAAGTGCAATATTCTAGTGAGCTTACATGCAGTAAGCAAATTTTGATGTGAAAATGTAGTACTGATAGGTGGTAGCACAGGATTAAACAGTACTGAGTTGGGCCTTGTCTCATCTAGATGTATTCATCTAAGAGTTAAGCAACTAATGGAAGGTAATCATCCAAACTTCTGCTACACTTACTAGAGACTGGCTTCTCTAGTGGATAATAAAAATTCTAGAATGGATGAATCACTCACTAGGTGAGGTGCCTATCCCAAATATATCTAGAACATGATTTATTAAGCTATGGCATATAAATTAGTACTTCTGTAATCTACAATTTTCATAACATTAATGTAGAAAAAATCCAGAATACTATGGTTCTACTCAGAGGGTTAACAGAAAAGCACTAGGCATGCTGATTACATTGGTGTACCCAAACTGCTTTGCTTTTTTAGCCAGTGTTTGCTGATTTTTTCAGAAAATTCTTGAAAAATTTCAAGTTTGAAATAATTTAAGTGTTGTTGTTTCAGGAATTTCTATAACCAAATTAATCTTATTTTTAGCTTAACTTATCACAGGAATAATATGTATCATTGATGCAGTGTAAGTCTGTAGTTATCAATTTTATTAATTCCAAAAGTGATTCCAGAAATCTCTCTTTTTTTAAGTACTTACTATAGAGATTACAATGGTGGCATAGGTGACTGAGACTGTCTTTCTTATTGGTAAACAAAAAATATTGTAATTTCAAGAAAGTCCTAAGAATCAGCTTTTCAGTTTGGTAGTGTACTAGTTAGGGGAAAGCTATCTCATGACATGCATTGTGTAAAACATCTTTGTAGATGAAGATTGTTCATATTAATGAACATATTCTTTTTTCCTTGACATTGTAGCAGAAACTGTTTACTTGTTAATGAACAACCAATACATTAATTTGCTTCAGACTGTTAGAGGGGAAAGTGAGATTCCAGTCATTGACAATGTTATTGCTTTACAGTAGCCCTCATCTAATTTAAATGTGGTGCATACTACAATAAGCAAAGCCAAACCTGTGAATAAACTCCTGAAAAAGCCTGGTGGGTCTTTATTCAGTTGGGTGCTCACATACAGCAACATGTGACAGCAGGAATGCTTTCAAGAACTGTTGAAATGAAAGTGATATATCCACAAATAAGAGCTAAATTGCAATATTTCCCTATGGGACATATATGTTTAAAAAGAAAAAAAAAAAAGGAGAAGGGAAGGGAAAGGAAAGGAAAGGAAAGGAAAGGAAAGGAAAGGAAAGGAAAGGAAAGGAAAGGAAAATGAAACAAGAAAAGAAAAGAAAAGAAAAGAAAAGAAAAGAAAAGAAAAGAAAAGAAAAGAAAAGAAAAGAAAAGAAAAGAAAAGAGAAAGGAAAAGGAAAGAAAAGAAAAGAAAAGAAAGAAAGAAAAAAAAAAGAAGAAAAGAAAAAAGAAAAATTGGATAAGAGGTTTGCAGTACTACTATATTACCAGAGGGCAAGTACATTAAATCATTGTTATTTGCTAGCCTGGGGTATATGTTAGAAAATGGCATCTTTTTTATTTAGTTTAGATTGTGGGAAGAGAGTGCTTTCCTAATATTATCGCAGAGCCTGCTAGTGCTGCCATGGTTAAGGCTGTGTTAGTATGTCCATTATAAAATAAACTCTTAGTCTCAAAGGTTTTTAATTTGATTGTAAAAATTTGCTTCAGGCAGAAACTTGGCATAGAATTTTTCAGCTCAGAGTGATTCTTTTCCTAAAATATGAGGGAAAATAGCTTGACCTCTTCGACATTTATTTTCTAAGTGTACACAAACATTTATACACGCAGACACAAAAGCAATTTTTATATTGCTCATTTCAGATGTGCTACATTTTAAAGCCTATCTGAGAGGTCTTAACTACAAAGGTGACAACTTAGAACTTTTGGGCATTTTGAAAAACAGGGAGAAAACTCAGTGATCAAGAGCAAAAATGTTCCACGTGTGGGAGAGTTTTATTTAGAAGTGACAAACATTTAAAGTTTGTGCAGTAACGGGTATGTATATACAGCCTGCTGAGTGCTCGTGTAATCCCTAAACCCATTAGTTCAAGTCATTCCACATAGCAAATGCTAAATGTGAACATGTTGAATTCCTCTGTAAGACTGGCAGAAGAAGCAGTTTTGTCTTGTGTTTTAGAGTAGCACCATGGACAAAGCTGATGTTACAACAGTCATGAGTCCACAAAGAGAAGAATCAAAGGAACCTGTTTTCTCTTAAAGGGAAAAAAATTGTCTGAATAAGACAGGGTTGAAAGCTCATACTGAATGAGAGGGGTATAAAATGCAGTTTAAAATGCTTAAGTATGGAATCATTTGAAGACTATAAAAGTGCAAGGGAGCCACACAGTGTAATAAATCTATGTGTGGAGCCAATCAGCTACTAATCTGGAGCAAATTTACAGCTACAAACAGGCATAATTAATATACAAATCAAACACACCCAGCGGCAGATGGAATTGAAATCCTAGTTCTTTTAGCAAACGTCATGCAGACCTCTTCCTCATATATTCACTAAATGAGACCGTGTGTAGCTGTTTGAAGTAGTGTTACATACAGGCTAGTGGGAAAATGATGTGTTTAAAAAAGACTGTAAATTAAGTGGGGTTTTTTTGTTTTTGTTTGTTTGGTTGGTTGGTTTTGGTTTTTGTTTGGTTTTTTGTGGTTTTTTTTAACAGCAATTCTGCAGTATGCTCATATGTTAATGGGTCCTTTTGGGAAATGACAGGTTTCAAAAAGTGATGTCTATGCATTTTCTATTTCTTTGCATATGTAGTTGGATAGCCCATGCCAAATAGCTTCAATAAGAATTGAGTTGTTATATTGAAGCTTCAAATTACCTGCAGTTTTCTGCAGCAGGGACCAGAGGAAGGAAAAAAAACATCTGTGAAATAAAGGGTTCATGGAGTGACCCACCTGTAATGGAGATGTCTTCCTAATCTTTCTTAGTGACTGACTTCAGTGATGAACCACAATGTTCAGACATTTCCAAAAACATTCACCCTACCTAAGTGGGTGAGGAAAGAACACAGGGCAGAGTTATGGAATCTGCCTGTGTGTTGCACATTTTCTCAAACTGTGAGTAAATATCAGGTTGGGAAAATAACTGATTATGCTAAATTACAGACCTAGAAAAAAAGCATATAGGTAGAGAATAGGTGTGACAAATGTAGACTGGCATTTGGAAGATGGTTTCAAATCAACTGATCAAAGAGTTTTTTGAGATGTTTTTCCAACAGAACCATTGAAGCCAAGAAGCTCCAACTGATTTTCAGTTAGAACTTGATTTGTTGATGAGAAACTTTCTTCTTGAGGTGTTTCTGATATGTCCTCATAGGTGTTTCCTGTTGTAGGAAGAAACTGGACTCAGAAACTCAGAAGATACCTTGTATTTCTGTGTTCCTAATATATTTTAAAGCTAGTGATGAGTTTTTAATAAACAATTAATTTTAAGCCCCTGGAAAAAAAGAAAAAAAAAAAAAAAAAAAAAAAAAAGATTTTAAAGTAGTCTAGTTTACTTGTCCAGAGATACTCTCATTACTACTATGACTTACTGCTGCTGCTACTACTACTACCACCACCACTGCCATTCAGAGGTAATTACTTTTTTACCCTACATATCTCCATTAGGTGCCTGGAATGCTTCAACATCTGCTAATAAGACCAGAAGGGTCTTACATGAATAACAGCACCTATAAATATATTTTCTTTTCGAATACAATACTCACAGCTCTTGAAGCTGGGATCCATAGTATGGTTTTAAAAGAGATTTTTAAAAGAGTTTAAAAATTGGTGAGAGACAAATTGGTAAATTGAGAGAGAGGATTAATTTGTAATGTATAAATGTAATGGATTTAAGATATGAACTTCTGACCATTTGGCACTCATCAAGAATCTTAACTACATGTAGTCTTTCTGAAAGTAATTCTGTGTAATAGGGAGTTAAAATTTAAAGGTGGGTAACGTTACATCTTGAGACTTTTACCACTGATAGTCAAGGGGTGGAAGGAATCAAGTTGACTGATGCTAAAAACCAGACATAGTTCAGGAGAGGCATTTCCAGAGAGAGTTTATGTGAAAAAAAGGGAGGAGAAGGACTCTTGAGTAATTCCCAGAGGCCAATTTATCACTTGCCATTTGTGCTGATTTTGGTGTCTTATCTGAGGGGAAAAAAAAAATTACTCAAATGGTTTCAAGGTTAAAGACATATCCACTGTAACTTATTTTTTATTTTATTAAGGAATTTATAATAATCTTTCATATTCTGTCTGAAAGAAAATTGTTAAGGGATTAGTTGAGTGTGAAATTAAATAGCCCTTTTCTCCTGCATGCTAAAAGGGTATCTAAGGAAGTGGTAGCTTTTAAACAAGTTTCTACATTATTTAAGTTTAGGGGAAAAAAAAATATTTTGAAGAGTAAGAAACTTAGGAATCAATATGTGGACTGAATGTCATAGCTGAATCTTGAATTTTCAAGGTACTAATTAAATAATTTCTAGATGATACATGTTCCTGAAAAAAATAAGGAGGGAGCCAAATCACATTTTTCAAATACTGCCATTTACACTAATAAATGTAAGGGAACAGGAGTGTGATCTGATATTATCACCTTAATTTATGAGCTAAGTTTTTGTTTACTTTTATGTAAAATATTTACTCTAAAATGGTAATAAAAGAGTAGAAAAGGACAAATCACTTAATACTTCAGCTCTATTCTCAGCTTCTAATGACATGTTTCTTGAGCAGAGAAATGTTACAATATATTTCAATTCAGTCATCTCAAGGAAGCCACTGAGGAGTTGGATACAGCTGCATTCCTAAGAAGCTGTACACAGGCTTTAAAAATTAGTCATGCAGCCACATCCTGGTTTTCCCACATAAACCTCTGAACCAAAGTGAGTCCCAATGAACATGATTATAAAAAAAAAAAAAAAAAAATCCAACTATTAAAAAAATTGGCACTTCATGTGTTAATTTCCCAGCACAGGAGGTGAATTTGGATAAGCATATGGAAATCAAATATAGATGTGGGCTGACAGCCATTGTATCTGGTGCCCTTCAGCACTATACCTACCAACTCTCATGAGAAATGTGAATACTCTTTTACAGCGGAAGCCTGCAAAACCCCACTAATGACTGGAAGTTTAATTGTAAATGGCTGGATTTTGGGAATTAGCAGGTGAATGAGGAAATACAATAAAAGACCAGAGGATAATGCATTGCATAGTGTACTTTTTCATTTGTTCTAACCAATTGATTTAGTTTTAATTTCATACTTCATACATTATCAGCAAGTGTGCTGGAGTGTAAAAGCTACAAATAAGGAGTCTGAGTAACATGAGATCCCACCAGGGCTCTCTGATTATTTTTGCTGAAAGGCAGAAAAAGTGCTATTTTATCTATGTTGACAAAAGCATGTATTTCATCCTTCTCTCATTTACAAGTTAATAGTTGCTATTTAACAGCTGGTTCATGGAATGGTTCATGATGCAGGAGATAGCTGCAAAACTAATGAGTCTGTCAGAAGATGCCTGTCTTGTCTATCTGTCTGTCTAGAAGATGATTTTTTACATTCACAGAGATTATAAACAGACAACAGGATTATAGACATGTGGTACTTTCCTGTTTGGACTTTCTGTTCCCAAAGAGTATGTTCTCCATCTTACTGACAGCACAAGTTTCTGGCATACTGAAATGATGAAGGCTAGTGATTTCTGAACACCATAAACCTTCATGAACCTTCATTTTCTTCAAAAAACCAGTCCCTTCTTCTCCACCTCCTTTCACACACCTCTAGTCCCTCCAGGATACTTTTTTCTTTCTCCTTCTTACACCCTACTTCTCTTGTGCTGCGCAAATATTGTACCTCCATGTGTAAAACAGATCAGGGAAATCACTCCAGGGGAATAAAAAGGTTTTACCCTGCGTTAATCACCTGGGTCTGTTCATTGCTCCCATACAGCAGAATGCAGGGAAAAAGGGTACAAAAAAGTGGCTGCTGCAGTGGGAAGATGGGACAACTCTCAACAGCAGCAGTGGCTTAAATTGTGAATGGAAGTAAGGAGTAAGGTCTAAAATGTGTGTATTGTATCTGCTGTGATCAATTTCTACACTGTTGTTCTTCATAACTGGATCTTGCAAAGCATTTTTATTTTGAATAAACTGAAAGAGTGGTGTGAAGTAAAAAAATACAACAATAACAAAAGAAGCAAGACTTGGAAAAAGTTGGGATGTTATAATTTCTGTTTAAACATGACATATGCTTAGTAAAACTGGGAATATGTGGTGAGGAGGCATCATGTATTGCCTTCAGATAGCCTACATGCTTTAGGTTTTTCCAATGCTTTCTATAGGACAATAATGGAAGACGCATGCAGACTCTATGTTGCAGTCACTTGCCCCAGGGTGATAAATGACATATAGCTTTATTATTTGCTGCCACTAACCTTCAAGATGGGAAAAAGCAGTTACTGGAAACCTTAAGCCTAGATGCTGCCCTGATTGTAGCTTTTTGCTCTGCCCCAGAGCTGCACTGGCTAGGCAGTGTTTCCCACTTGCACTGGTGTAGGTAGAAAACTAAACCCTGCACACCAGCAGGCAGGCTTTGCACTGATGGTCTCTGACAGAAAACATCAGCAACCATGAGGCTCCTCTGCTCCTCTGTTCTTCAGCATCTTCTGACATGTAAAAATTGATACCTTAAATACCATTTATTCTGGATAAATGAAGGCCAGAGAAATCCTTTTTTAGAAAGTGACCTGAACCAATGATAATCATAAAAGACACACTTCTGCAAAGGGACTGAAAAATGCAGCTATTGGAGTGCTCATTTATTCTCTCTGTGCTGTCTTTGAGGCCAGGCATCAGGCACCAAATTGGGACCCTGTGGGCAGCTTGCAAGTCAGTAGGAAATGGTTATAACCAAGACTTTCCTGGAAAGTGGATGGCATTTTCATTTTTCTAAACAGAAAACCTGTTCAAAACTCAAACTTGCCTCCTGCTATTTCCTTCTATTATGTTCAGGGAAATGGGGCTTTGGAAACATTAAAAAAAAAAAAAAAGAAAAAAAAAAAGATTAACAGCATTTAATCAAAGAACTATCCAAAACTTGTAATGATTTTCCTGTTTGGGCAACAGTCAGATAATGAAGATAGGATCTAGATTATGGTCAGCTATTCACACTGCAGTACAGACATTGCTCTTCAGGCAGAAAAATTACCTGAATGGAAACCTTGCTGATTCACTGTTTGTTTTCCTTCATGTAGCATGGAGCTTGGTATTGTTATTTTATGTGCAACTGCCACATGGTCAAATCTATGGTACCCCAGCATTCCAGGATACCCCCAAATGTATCTTTTTAAACCAGCTTTAGAGAGGGGAGACGAAATACTCGGGTAGCAAATTTAAAGAATGACATTACAATAACTTCTTTCACTGAGAGAGTTGCCTGTTACCAGAGGTTGCTAGATTTTTGATCAAACCCATGAATTTGCATGTGTTTGAGCAGATATTGAATTTTGAAATAGAGCAAGTTTAATTATGCAATATAGAAAAAAAAAAAAAAGACATCTCTGATTCAAGGCTTCTCAAATCACTTGCATAAAGAGAAATCAATTTATTCTTTTCTGTTAGACACCTGAAAAGATAAATCCACTGACCCTGAAAATAGATCTCTTTTTATTCTTGGCCACATCCATAATCCTCCTTTCTTAATAGCTGAAAAGAAAGTAATAATTAATATGCCACTAGAGAGTTTTCATTATTTCTTCGGAATTACCTCTTAATTTACTAGATTATCCTGATTAAGTAATGACTTTGTCAGTTCTAGTTTTTCCTTAAGAATATGAAATATCTCATTTCTGACCAGGTGATGCTGAATTAAACTGTAACCAAAGAAGACATTTTGGCTTAGATTTCTTTTTGTAAAAATCCTTTAAAACAATTTTCTTTATGCACCCCTAATTACTGAAGGCTGCAGAACCCCACAGGCCCTCTCTAACTGCAGATTTTGCAAACACAGAGCTGGAAGCAAAGCCTAGCAGCCCAGCAAGCTGTTTCCCTTGTGCTGAGTCATGACACAAAGGGAAGAAGGGTTTTGTAGACCACAATCATCCTGCTAATGGCACAGTGATTTGGTCGTTTACTGAAATCTGTCTTGAAGTGTCCCTAAAGATGTGCAATCACTCTCTTGCAGAAGTGGTTCCTTCTATTGGCTGGAGTAGAAAATACTGATTTTTTTTTTTTCCCCCCAATATAGGTCAAATTTTGTGTGTATCAGTGAAGAATACCATTCTTCCTTCACCAGTGTATAGCAGAAATGCTTCATGTCTTTTCTGCATTCATTTTTTGGAAGAACTGTGGCCTTTTCCCTTTGGTGTTTTTGTTGTTGCTGAGAAAACGCCAGTCGGTAACTAATGATATTTTTCTTCTACATGTGAGTCTGTAACAAATCAAAAAGTGTCATCCTCTTCTCTATACATATTGGGATAAACTGATCCTCATTCCCTGAAGTCTTTCCCATTTCACCTGAATGGATCAGCTAAGTACCTAACTCACTGACTGTATATATTAATGTGCTCAGTAGCCTAATTTGTGTAAAATATGCAGTGGTTGACATTAAGATGTTGACTTTTACCCCTTACAGCAGCTATATTTGGAAGGGAGACTTGTAGGTTCCTGCCTGACAGTCGAGGTTGATGGTACTGTATTTGCAATAGTTGGAAATTTTCTGAGGCCATTGGAAAGGTTTAATGACTGACTGTGTGCCTGTATGGGGATGTAGACTGGCAGAAACCAGCTTGTTCTGCCCTGAGGCCACTGGTAAAACCATGAGAGAGGCTGAGAACTCAGTCTTAGGGTCTGGAGTCAGATGAAGACTGGTATACATATATATATATATATAAATGATAGATGGAGAAAGCCAAACCACGAATAACCATGTGGCACTGAAATTCCTAGAGACCAGCAGTTCACAAATCAAGAGAACATACTCAGCGAAGAGTGATGAGCTGAAAAGGAGAGCACAAAAACCTGACATGCCGTGAACCAAGCCAAAGTTTACAGACTGCAGGATTTCAGTGACTCACAGTCTAAAAGGTTTGGCGGTGCAGGAGCCAGTGAGGGACAGCCAGCTTCTCTGGCTGCAGAGCATTTCGTGCTGCATGAGCACGCAGATGATATAGTGATGGCAAAATGCAATGCTACACGGGGAGTGAGTGGTCACCTAGCTTCTGTAGACCATGCCAGCATGGGGGCAGAAGCTAGCTGTCCCAGATCCCCACTTTGAAGGACAAGACTTTATGTTTTCCACTTGATTCTCAAATCTGTGGATTTTTCATTTAGGCCAAATGAAGAAGTTACAGCTGGTTTTGTTCTTACCTCCTCTCTGCAGCTCTGATGCTGCATTTGCACTACAGGGTTATGCTCTGCTCAGGGGAGACTTCACTGCAGCTGATGCAGAGAAAACCCTGAAACACATCAAAAAAAAAAAGATTTTTAGAAGTAAAGCTCTAACAGCCTCCAGTGAGCATGTGAAATGATTGGTGTCCAGAAACTTTTCAACTTGCCCAAATCACAGGAGTATGTGCCCTCTCTCTGACCCCAGCATTAGCTTAGTGGCCAATTTTATGTCCTTGAAGCAGAGCACTGAGGTACTAGAGTTCTTCAAAGAAACAATGGGAAAATGAGCTGTCAGCTTGAACAGCCAAGGTCTATATGATGTCCAAGATCTTGTCTATTTGTGACTTTTTACCTTCTATGAGGTATTCTTGCATGAAGTGGTGGTCCATGTGGAGGGGTGGCAGCCAGCTACTCCGAGAGCAGTGCAGGCTCCTCTGCCAAGCCATAGAGCCCACAGAAATGGCAAAACTGATGAAAACAGCAAGGAACAGATGTGGCCTGAGCTCAAGGGTGATGGAAAGAGCATCTGGAGGAACCAAATGGGCTAGGCAGAGTTTCCAACAATCAAAAATCAAGGGAGTTGGCTGAAAGTGAAGGCAGAGAGAAAGGATCCATGTGTAAGGATGCAATAGGCAGGGGGAGGTGCACTAATAAATCCTTTTTATTTCTGTTCTGTCTGGCATAATCACTCTGAGCTTAAAACAAGTTGGCTGTTCAAGCTTATGTTTGAGTATAGCCTCTATGTGAGGTCAGAGGGCTCTTTTCAGAGCCACTTCCTGAAAAGAGTAAGTTTTGGTGGCACCAACTCAATGCAGTGCGTGACTTGAGACAGTGACCTTCAGGGAGACCTTGACCCTCTTCAAAAGTTGGATTGTTTTCAAGCCCTTGTACCAATTCCCATCTCTGCCACCCCAGTGACTGGGTGCTGTTGCCCAGTTCAGGGAGAGGAGTAGGAGAATGTTGTCTTTGCTATCCCGCTACTGAAATAAAAATGGACAGAAAAACAAAGCTTTTGAGGCCTGTTCAGCCCAAGTGCTTTCAGCTCCAGCAAAGTGCAAGGGCCAAAGGGGTGATATACAGAGGCTACTGTGCAAGGAGGGCAAATTCAAAGCACTTTTCCAGAAAGTATTACAGTACCAGGGGAGCTAATGAGGAAAAAGGTTCTAGAGATGAGTAATATGGAGGAAAAATGAAACGAAATCATGAAAGTTTGGAGGCAAGCTGGCCACATATTTCCATGTGAACACATAAAAGGCATCAGGAAGCTCCAAGCTCCCTGCTGTAGCACACTCATTCACCCGGATGATCCTGGGACACCAGGGCTACTCACTCACCCCTCCAGTGATTGGGCTAAATAAGGGAATGGAATTTGGACTAGTCATAAAGTTGAATGGGATAGCCAGAAATCAAAAGTCAAATAGTTTACTTATTAGTTGAAGTCCTAATGTGGAAGAAAAATCTCCCACAGGACTTTCATCCGGTCTCATGTGTGCTGCCTTTCATGTATGTCTTAAATTACACCTCAGATAAGGCTCTGGTGCCCTCAGAGCTGTCAATGTACCACTGCTTGTCTGTATCTGTAGAGAAAAAATCATTAGTTTGGGTGACAGAGTACCATTAGTTAAACTCTTATTTCTCCTCTCTGCATGTCCCATTGTCATCAGCCTGCTCCTCACCCCCTGCTCCCTTCACAATTTCTGTGTCTGTTGGCTGATTTTAACAAATTTGGAGAAAAGAAACAGAATTCTCAAAAATAATTAAGGATGTACAAGTATTGTGAAAATCAGCAGTTCAGTAGCTGAGAGGAGCCTAAATTAGCTGTTAGCCCTTGTGGCAGAGAGAGGCAGTCGCAAGCTGGCAGTGCTCCTGCTCAAATGGTAGCTGGTGATGGTACCTGGCTGCCATTCTGCAAGGGGCTGTGGTGGCTGAAGGGCCAGGTGGAAAGCTGTTTTGATGTTGCTTTGAGCAGTGGGCAGTATGATGGAACTTAAGGAGGCAGCACTTGCAGTTTTGGAGTCACCTTTGCCCACCTGCAGCTGGAGGACTTGATCTCTCTGCCCTGTAACATAGCTGAATGGCAGGAAAGCCCTGAGAGGAAGTAACAGCTCCCTCATCTTCCCCTCTTCCTCCTACCTGTACATAATTTTAAAGGGATGTTTTATCCTTCCTTTTTCTGAAAGAGAGGGAAGTACCCTCTTGGCTTCCCTTTGTTGTTGTTGTTGTTGTCGTCGTCGTCTTGATGAACTGAAATTAGAGATGAAAATGGCTACTCCTAGGTTCCTAGCCCAGGTTGCATTGTGTCTTTTTGATCTTTCCAAAATGTGCTGTTCGGAAATTTTGCGACCATGAATGCAACTCTCATTGTAACAGACTGCTTCAGTATTTGAGTCCTATGAATATTTTTGGAAGAAAACATCTCTTCTTTTCTAATTCTAATTTTCTTCTTAGAAGAAACATTGATTTTCCAGCTAGCTTTCCTTAGAAGCTATTATTCAAGCCTTAACAAGAAAAGAAAAAGATCATGGTGAGTTGGGAGGGGAACCCACAAAACCAAACTCCTGAATATTTTACACATCTTTTAAAATTATCCTTCTAAAACAATCTACACAGGCTGATGATACAAGTGACAATGCCTTGCAAGCCGATGTGAACAGTTCCTTGGCTAACGCTCATCAATCTGAGGAAGGAAACCAGGCGACACACTGTGAAATGCTGACCCTGCTGCTTGTACCCATGCCATATGGCAGCAGAAGCTGGCATTGTTCTTTGGCACTTAGATGAGAAAGCTCTTTTGCCCCAGCCCACTGCTGTTTACAGCAATAGTGTTTCAGCCCTGACCATTAATGATGTGCACATGTCAGATGACAACACCATAACCTGCAATAACCTTGTAAACCTGGGCACAGCACAAACATTCTGAGGACAAACACATTGCAACATTTAAGTAAAAAAAAGATTAAGTTTGATGTGGTTTAATTTACTGGAAATGAGTAAAAGGAATTCCACTCTGGTTTTTATAGGAGAAATTTGGCTGGAAAGAATCATAGTGCTGTGTAGGGGCCATTGGGCCACTGGCTTTATCAGGGTGAATCCACCCCATATATAAATGTTATATGCTCTTTGGTTCCAGTGTTAAATTCTCTGATAATTGTATCTTGAACTATTTCCCTTGGCAGCCTGATGTTTAACCCAATAACCTTTTGAGATGGATTTTTTTTTCCGGCCATCCAGTTTAAATCTTGTCTTGCTTAAATTTAAGTTCATGTCTGTTTCTCTTGTCTCTGCTTTTCCTGCTGAGCCCTCAGGTTTATAGGTTGAGTCATTCCTACTTGAGGTTTCTTCCCACTCTTTGCTTTGTTTGTTCTGATAACTTAAGCCATATATTTCTCTTTTGTTCATGTACAGGAATTTAAAATTTAAGAAATTGTTGTTAGCCTCACCATTCATTTTCCCACTTAATCATCTATCTAACCTGCCTTGTAATTCAATCTTCTCCAGTGGCCTCAGATGGTTTTATATGGAAAAACTATATATGGGATATGAATGGTCCAGAGCTTCAAAAGCAAGTCCTTGAATATTAATGACTCTGCTTTTTTATCTTCAGGATGATAGACTGCCAATATCCATGTCTCTGAAATCCTTCCTGAGAGTAGGTTACTATTGACTTCAGCCTGGCAGTAATTATGCTAATTTGTTGACTTTTAGTTTAAATGTTTGCTTGTTTATTTGTTTGCATAATGGGTCTTTTCCCTCTCTTTCTCTCCTTCCTTTGTTTTTGATTACCTTTTTGATCAGAAAGTGGATTAATTAGACAATTCTACCCTAAACTTTCAGTAAATCCTTCTTTTTGGAAGCATGATCCAATAGGTACATAACACAGACTTGGGAGAATTTGGGTCTGTTTAGAGTTGCATAACTTGGCATATCTTGTACCTTTGTACCCCTTTTTTTTTACCTTCTGTAAAATGTGAATTATCTACATGCTTAATCTGAACCAGTGGTCAAAAACTATTTTTGCTTCTAATCCAGTTTGAGCAAAGGATATTGCTTTCCCTCACTAATAGTCTTCAACAAAAATAGACCTATAATCCTAGTCTTGTGATGTCCTGGTGTGTGACAGGTCAGAGCACCCACTTCCACCTCATAATTAAATGAGCGTGCTAACAAAATATGTCTTTGTTACAAAAGGAGATAAAAATAACCAAGTAGTCAAAGCTTTCTGCTCAAAAGCAAACAAATACCTATGGAAAAAATCTTATTTCTTCTAAAAACAATGAGCATCTACAAAGCTCACAAAATTAATTTCCCCATTCTCATCTTCCTCATATCCATGCACAGTGTGTACCTCACCTTTCTCTGTAGATGTTCAGGTCCAGAGACCCAAACTCCATTGAGGCTTCACTGTGATTGATTGCTGTCTTCTCTTGGCAAACATTGGTAGTGAATTACATACAGCCAGTGTGATACAAGGATGTAGGTTTCTAAGTACATAATGTTGGAGAACACAGGGTTCAATGAAAGATGTGTTCCTCCCTGAGTCACATGAACAAGCTGCCAAAAGGAGGGGGCAAGAGGTTCACACTCCATCTAAAAGCCACAGTCCTTTGCTCACTAGTTAAGAACAGCAGATGGCTCCTAATGTAGTACTCTTTAAAATAGTAGTAAATTATTAATATAAATACATAACTGATCCAATAAATTGCTAATAAAACTCTATAGTTGGGACACAACCTTTATTTTGCTCATGAGGGTGATCAGCCTGTGTCCTATTTCAGACACAAAAAGAAGCATTTAGGGGTGGAAGATGAAGCCAGTCTTTACCATTTAAGAGGTTTTAAAGGGCCCGTTGGCTATAAAATCTGAACTATCCATCAAAAAAAGAGGCATGGGCAAAGGCAGAAACTGACTGTCATCTCATCAGGAGGTAAACGGCAAATCCACTGAATAATGGAATGAGGGAACTTTCTCATGTTACCTTAGTATAAGCAGATTAAGCATATTTTTCCTTTCATTCTTTCTGCCTACATGTTTTATAAACATTTGTGGCTGTGTTGTCTGCTTTGACTATTATGAATAAATTCATGTTTGTGGTTTTGCTTAGCCTGAGGTGAGGGAAGCACAGCTGGTTTGCACCCGTGTTCCAGGTCACCTGCCAGCGGTAGCGAGGCATTCCTCTTCTGGATTGTTGCAGGGCCAGCTCTTGCCTTCAACAAATGATCCATGTCTCCTGTACCTTCTCCACTGCATCCAAGGGATCCAACAGAACAGGCCCATCTGAACCACACGGGGAGCTAACGCAAGGGTCATTAAAGGCATGAATACCTTTCAGCTCCCGAACAGTGCAGCAGAGGCTCTCTGCTGTTCTGGAAGGTGTCAATAACATTATCAATAACATCAATAACATGGCAGAGGGTTTTGCAGTAGGAAATGACAGAATCAAGTTTTCCTCCACCATGGCAGTGAATCTTTTAAATGGATCAAAGCATAGTCATACTATGACTCTAGCTTCCATGCAAGTGTAGGTCTCTCTACTAAGGGAGAAGAAAGACCCACAGGAGTCAGGGCACAAGGGATAAATGCATGGTCCCATCCTGCACCAAGCTGTGCTGCCTCACAGTGGGAAGGTCAGAATTTGGTACAGGCTGACAAAACACTGACCAGTTGCAGCTGCTGCTAAATAAATTAATGTTCTGTGGATTTAATGAAGAGCCTCCACAGGTAGAGGCAATCGATGATCCCTAGGGAGGATCTGTGACCTGGCAATGAGACAGGTCTGCCTTCTCCATGGGGCAGGTCCACAGTGAAACACAGATTGCCAGTGAAGAATATACCACGTGTGTCTACATCAGAGGCTGTCACTCCAATCTGCGTTTGTAGTCGATGAAGAGAACCAGGCACTTACAAAACATAACTCTTCTCATCCTAAAGTCATGTGAAATATGTCAGATGAGTCATTAGCTGTATGACTTGCTCGGACATCTGAGGGGCATCTATAAGGTTAGCATTACTTGGGAAGATTCCTTTCAAATTTCTCTGCTTCAGTGCATTATACTTTTTATCTCCTGAACTCCTTCATGATGTTCCTGTAACATTCTCCTGGTGGAAGAATTCCTTCGTATTTCATGGTGTTTTGGGCTAGGTGAACAATCAAACAAATAAGAAACAAATAAGATATTTCTGCTATATTGTATATTAAACCGCTATTGCAGACTGTTTCTGGTCCAGAAACTGTAATGAAATCAAAGATCTGGAAATGTTATTTCAGGGAAGGGGGTGTGCATGTCACATATCTCTGTAGATTCACCCAAGTCACTGGTGCTTGTACAGGCAAGTCACAGAACAGCCATATGGTCGACTACTGTAAAGTGCTTTATTTGCCTCACAAAGTTGACAACAGTGGCAAGTTGTAGCCAGTGATCAGTTAGCCGGAGATGTTTTGTTAGACCTTTTTATCAGTGAATCACACATAATCACAGAACTACTATGTTTGGAAAAGACCTTTAAGATCATCAAATCCAACCATTATCTAACTCTACCAGGGCCACTACAGCACCATATCCTTGAATACCACATCTAGACAGCAAATCAGATTGCCTCTGAGAGACTGAAAAGCCTTTGAATGCTGAAAAGAGAGGTTTTGTTCACTTCTGGACTACAGTAATTAATTGCCTTCCCGAGTAATAAAATTCCCAGTGACTGGGTCATACAAACAAAAATATCAAAGATGTGTAAATAACTCTTCCTTGACCCCTGGGGTCTATCCTTCACCACTCATTTTCAGCTGTTCCAGGTACTTTCTCTGTTGCTGTCAGCCCTCCATGGTGATCTCTGGTCCCTAGGAACGCTCCACCTGTCATCTTGGCAGTTGGACTGTCTATTTGTCCCAGCACTTTGTCTTCATTCTTGAAGACAGACTCACCTCCTGTCTGTGGCTTCTCTTGTGCCAATCAAAGCCTCAGGATGCTGACCCATGGTGGTGGCAACTTCTGTTTTCCTTTGGGGTCCCACTTGGTCGCACTTGGGACCCCCAAGGGTCAGTCTCCTCGCAGGAGTGTCAGGGAGTTGTGGACAAGAGAAACCCCCAAGTACTGTCTGTCATACAGGATAGCAGTACTTTTCGAAAATAAGTCTAAGTCATTTACAGAAAAGTAACAAAACCATATTTTGTAGTCATCTGTTTCATGCTTATTGTTGATAGTATCTGCTGGGCATTGAGGGCAGATACTATAAATGATCTAAACTTAAGAGGGTTACAAATAGTTACAGGGAAAGGAAAGACCTCTGCACCTAAAGAGTATAAAATTAGCAAGGGAACATTCATTTTAGCTGATGGGTTTTTTTTATGACAAGAATTGGGTCATCTGAATGCTAAAGTTGGATATGGAGCTACTTGCTTCAGTTGCTGAAGTGTAGTTTTAGAATTTTAAACTCTGAATGTGTCTACCTCCTCAAGACTGATAAACTCAAGAACATCTTGTCTGGTGTTTCTGAGGTTGTCGTCTGGTGTTTCTGAGGTTTCCAAAAGTCTTCTCTTCTCTTCTCTTCTCTTCTCTTCTCTTCTCTTCTCTTCTCTTCTCTTCTCTTCTCTTCTCTTCTCTTCTC
>JANHGN010008220.1:0-24140 GCA_024605025.1 Megaceryle maxima
CAGTTTGGGCACCCAATGGCCACAAAGCCTGACCCCAGTCCCCCCCCCCACCCTCCCCGTACCCCCCACCCCCCCCCCGCCCCCCCCCCGCCCCCCCCCTTTCCCCCCCGCCCCCCCCCCCCCCTTTTTTTCTTATGTTGACATTTACTTGAACAGCTCCAGCACTGACATGACTAGAGGTGGAAAGCTGAAATGTCATCCATCACTGAGCAGAAACCTTGAAGGTTGGATTTTCTTTGGCAAATCTCTCCAGGAAGCTACAATGCTGTATCTCAAAATTCTTTGAGTGATGGAATAAAGTCTCTAAGTTCTTATGCTGCTTTTAATCATCTTATCTGCGAGCCTCACAACTGCGTTTGTGGAACGGGGAACGGAGGTCTGGGGATCATAAGCAGATGCACCCAAATTCATATAAGGAACCTATGGCTTAGCTGGAGACTGATTTCAAATCTCTTCCATTTTCCTTTAGCATCTCAGCTCCCAGACCATCCAGTGACTGTAGCTGCCTTGGTATAGCTTGGTTTGGATTTTTTTCCTAAAGCTTTCAACACAGTTAACATCCCATTATTCCCATTTGAGGCATAGAGAAGTGTAATAACATGTTAAGGTCACCAGGATGAGGAGAGAAACACACATCTGAGGTACGGCTCCTGCACTGCTCTCCACACCAGACCACACTGTGGCCAGGCTACAAACCTGCCACCTCCACCCTCTCAAAATCTTCTGGTCTCTGCTCTTGCCATGTCCCTGTTGTATCTGAGACTGCCTCAGAGCCACGGTGGGATGCTGAGCTTGAGGAGAGCAGCACAACGGTGTAGCCCCATGCCTTGCTAGAGCACAGGTTTGCTCAAGCATGACCTCTTCACTTTGGAACCACTGAGAAAGTGATGTTCAGGCCACTCCTGTGCCTCTCCAGTGCACTGCTCCCGTGTCAGGGGACAGCTTGACCCAGACCTTTTGCAGGTACCAGCACTGTGTAACCCTGCTGATTTAGACATGTTGAGGTAGCTCAGGCCACCTCTAGGTAGCCAAGGGTCTGTATAAAGAAGCTAGTGAGTCTTAATGACTTTGTCTCTGGAAATAGCCAATAATCGCCCGTAACAATTCCCTTACCTTTGTTCTCTCATTCACCAAGGGCACGTTATCTCAGGCTGTTCTGGCTGGTTCTCACACTAACATCTGCAGAAATGATCTCGCACTCATTGAGAAATGCAGAGCTCAGCAGGTTTTCATTTTCTCCCCACACGGTGCCGAAACACACGACTCCTCCTGGCCAAGCATCCTGGCCAAGCATCACAGCCCATGAGTTCACCTGCACATGTGTCTCCAAGCAGCAAAGGGCCGGAGGGAAGACAAAAAACTGTGAGGATTTGCAGAAGTTTTCCAAGGAAAGTCAACTCCGTGCTGGAATTTGCAGGATCCAGCATTAGGAAGATGTCAAGGGGTGGTTGCTCACCTTGGCCACTCTTCCACACTGGCCACCAGTAGGTATCCCATGACTGGTACAAGGTACTTAGGCCTGGGGATCTGTGCTTAGCCCTTTCTATGGGACCAGATCTTCCCAACCCCAGTTAAAAGGCTGGGCTGTGCTGCTGGGATGAGCAGATGTTTGCTTTCTGTGCTAGGGATTTAAAGAGCATGGGGATCACTCTGAAGCCTGACCTGGCCCAACCCTGATGCAGAATGCCCTGGACTCTGAGGCAGTCTAGCTGTTCCAGGGTCTTTCCTTGCTATTGCCCTTCTCTGCAGCTTTGGAGAAATAACTTCATTTTCCCTCGGGTTGAGCTTCCCTCTTGTCAGGAAGAGTCTCTGTGGGGCCAGCCTGTGCCTGGCAATACATGGGTAGAGCTCCTGAGATGGTCCTAGGACACCTCACAGCTACCGAGCCAGGAGAAAAGGTTGTTATGTAGACTGATTTTTCTCTCTTAGGCTTTACCTCCTCTGCGACGCTTTCGTCTGCTTTAGAGCATCAATTAGAGCACAGAAGTGACACTTCCGAGGCAGCCCCATGGTGCCGATCGGAGTCCTGCTGAGTGCAATTAACGGGCTCCGGCCAGCGCTGAGCTGGTGCTTGGCGGGGGGAAGCACACGCTGTCCTGACCCCTCGCTGCTTTTCTGGAGAGCATTTTGTTTTTCCTGAGCATTTGACGGGGAGATGAACTCGCCGTGTGTCAGGAGCCCCAGCCCCAGGCTCATGCTGTTGGGTTTGCTTCTCCATGATGCTGCTTCCAGCTGAAGGGGGTTGTTGTAAGGTCTTGATGCACAGGTGATGAGCGGTTCTCTTCCTGGGGGATCTTCAGCTCAGACCACGTCGGCCTTGAAAATCACTTTTCCTTTCCCACCATTTGCTGCAGAGACTCAAATTTCCCCAGAATAGAAATCTGGATTCTTCTCTTCATCTTTTGTCCCCAAAAAAGCATTCTTTGAGCCCTTACCAGGCAGTCAAGCAGAGAGCTGGGTGTCAGAGGAGAAGCCCTGCTATAGGTAGATGCAGAGCTTTGTGCATCTCAGACTGTTTCCACTCATAGAATAGTTTAGGTTGGAAGGGACCTTAATAACCATGTCATTCCACCCCCCCTGCCACGGGCAGGGACACCTCCCACCAGACCGGGCTGCTCAAAGCCCCATCCAACCTGGTCTGGGACACTTCCAGGGATGGGTTTTCCACAACCTCTCTAGGCAACCTGTTCCAACCTCTCAGCACCCTCACAGTGAAGCCCCTGGACCCCACCAGTCTCAGGTCTTGCCTCTGCTTGAACCATCGATTGAAAAGTCAAGCTGAGCCTAAAAACCGGTGCCTGCTCTCCTGGTTGGCTCTAATTTCCTTTATTTCATCAAAGAAGGACAAGGCTCTATATAAATAAATGCCTGTGACCCTATCTGCCCGCAGCAGTAGCCTCTGTGCTCCCCAGAGCCTCAGCTCCGCCGGCTGCTGCTAAATCCAGCGCTGGTGGCTGTTGCGAAGGGATTAGCTGCCATGGTAACCCCAGAGGCACCCGTGCTGCCAGGACCGACTGGGACAGACAAACAGCCCTCGCTTTTAAACTTTCCCCTTAAAACCCAAAGTCCTTTCTACACAATGCCCACGTCGATAGATTTATCAGCACGGGGGCTGCTTTTGCTTCACGCGTCGGAGAAAAGGGCTGGTTAACGGCGCAGCTCCAGATGGCACCGGGAGCTTCTCGCGTGGCCGTGCCAATGAGCTCTGCTCCCAGGCTGGTACCTCCCGTCAGGGCTGAGCTGGCTCTCCAGGGAGGCCCCGATCCCTTGGCAGAAGGTGCCGAGCTCAGCAGAAAGCACCGGCAGGGCTGGTTATCTGTGATGTGCAGGCACTGAGAGCGGCTCGAGCACAGAACTCATTGCACATGTGGAAGAAAACCTGGCTCGATGCTCCCTTGCTGCTATTTTTACACTCAATTCCTGCTGTTGCAACATCTCAGCAAGAACCAGGAGAAAAATCTGAAGAGGCATAGGAAGGACCCAGCCTTGCAGCCTTTAAAAAAAAAAAAAAATCCAGATTTTTCTCTGTCATCCAGGTTGTTAGGAGGAGCCAAGGTGGGTTCAGGAGCCAGGGATTTCAGGTTTGCTTCTGAAGGCTGAGTGGTGGGAAAGCCCAGCTCTCCAAGAGCTGCTCACTGGTAGCTGCTGGTGGTGGTACCATCTGCTCCATGGCTGCAGAGCAGCAGAGCCCTTGCTGGGCTGTAGCTCTGTTCCCCAGTTCCTCCACTCTAAGGTCCTGTGCAGCAGCTCCAGCTTTATGGCAGGGACGGGAACTGTTACACGTTTCATTTTGGCAGAGGACGGATTCAGACACAAGAGGTCAAATTCCGGTGATGGTGCAGAGCCAGCCCCTCAGATGTTCTAAGCTGCTCTAACTGGAGCCAACGGAGCCATGCTGATTTACATCAGCAAAACATCTGGCCCAGGGCAGGCGTTTCAATACCACGTGAAGGAAAAGCAGTGCAAGCTGAATTGATCTGTCCTCTGTGGACAGCAAACCAGTGTGTTTCTCACCTGGAAGTACTTCTACTGTGTCTGTCTTGAGATCCAGGATGGGTTCAGAAGAAGACATGTGCTTTTTGGAGCTGTGCTCCATTTCTGAAGGCTGGGGAAGAGGAAGGCCAAGCCAGGAGCTACCTACAAGAAATAAATAAATATCAATCAAGGCCCAAAGAAGAAAATCTTAGAAGGCAAGTGAAGCACAGGGAGTGTGAGAAAGGGCCTGCGTGGTGGTCACACTCCACATCTGGTGGTCCGCACCCAGAGCAGCACGCTGGGTGCCCAGGGTGGGGAGACATCTGGTCAGAATTTGCCATGAACCTCCTCACCTCCCAGACCCCTTCATAGGGTGATATTTCAGCTTTGCCAGTGCCTCCCACAGCCTCCCGCCGGGTACTGCTGTTCTCCCTCCTCATTGGAAGTTCTTCTGCCTCTTTCCCAAACCTTTAGCTCACTGGCTTTCCAGATATTGCTTCATTTCCACTGAATTTGCTGGCTGAGGAAATGCCCAAGTGTTTATCCCAAGTAAAGATCAGCACCCCAGCTCTTCCATCTTCTTCTCTCCTGCCATTTCTGTGCAGACACTTCCATCTTCCATATAGCAGAGGTATAGCTTTGGACCTACCTGTAGCTCCTGCCCCTTTTAGGCTGCTCACACATCCAGAGGCTGCTGTGTACACAGCAGGTGTGAGGTCAGAGTGAGACACACACATGTGTGTCCATACAGAGCCTGGTACGTGGTCCACCACACACCCTCATCGGTGGTACTTTCATTCAACTAACACACAAAAATAGGTTGGGTCTGGCCAAGGGTGCCACCATCTGTCCTTGCCTCTATCCCAGCCCTGCCCCTGCCTGGTCCCCTACATACAGCCACTGTGTCCACCAACCTCTCCGTGGACAGCTGCGCTGCAGGTAAAGCCCCCCGTGCACAAAGCCCTCCATGAGCTGCCCTGCAGTGTGGCCATCCCCGCTCTTGCGGAGGGAGAAGCGGCGTTTGGCCTGATTTGACAAGCAACCAAAACATGCTCCACCTCACCCTGGGAAGCAAGGGGTGGAACTGGGTGCCCCTGCCTTCAACAGGCTGATGGCTTGTGGTCGCCAGAAGCCAGGACATCAGGGGACTGCCCTGTAGACCACATGACCATGCTTGACCTCCAGCAATGGGCCAGAATAAGATGCTGCCTCCAGGAGAGGGCAGCAACATCCCAGCATGCTCCATGCCTCTTGCCACCGTCATTAATTGTGGTTGCTGAGAGTCCATTCCCAACTCTTTCCTAAGCTGTAAGCATGGCCTTCTACTTCTCATAACAGTGATCTTCACCCAGAGACTCTGGCAAAGTCCTTGTGGTCACCACCTGTCAGTTCATCCATCAAGGTTTCTAACTAATGTCCCAGAGATGTTATTTTTGCACCCAGCCAAGCAGAAGGACTGTCTGCAGTCCCAAACTGAGAGCTGGAGGAGGAACTGAGCCAAAGCCTTGCAAACCCTTCAGGGAGCTGCGTGGGATGAACTGGGCAGAACTCAGCCACCCAGCAGCCATGATGAGTGATCTCAAGTTGTGCCAGGGAAGGTTGAAGTTGGAGCTGAGGAACAATTTCTTCCCCTCCAGGGTTGTCCAGGGCTGTCCCAGGCTGCCCAGGGCAGGGGTGGAGTCCCCGAGACCCCTGGAGGGGTTTCCAAGCCCCTCGTGGAGCTGTGGTGCTGAGGGCCCTGGGTCAGTGGTGCCCTGGCAGTGCTGGGTTAATGGTTAAACTTGATGTTCTTAAAGGTCTCTTCCAACCAAAATGATTCTGTGATGTCTGCTGACAGACCTGTCTCCTCTCTCCTGCCGTTACAGATGCTCTCAATCACATGGCACAGAGAACAACAGCCATCATCTCCACATGGGACAAGAGAATATGGTTTCCATCTGAGGTCCTGGAACACCAGAGGAGAAGGAGGAAAGAATTTTTGATGAAGCAAGACCTGCAAAGCCAAGGCTCCATCACTGCATTTTAATGGCTGAGGCTCCCTGGGTACATTCCAGACACCTGCCCAGCATCCAGCAGACCTTCAGCAGGGGTTAGACCACTGGGTTTCTGCTCCCCCACGCTGCTGGGCAGCAGACGAGCGTGGCCGTGCAAGCCAGTGCTTATTAAAGATTTAAAAGGCAAGCTGTCAGCGGTGCTGCTAAGGATGGGCTTTGCCTCTTATAGCTCTATCCCTCTCTAATACTAATAGGATTGGGAGGAGGAGGAACAACAGCAGCATGACCACCAGCTGAGGGCAAGGGGCTCCTCCTTGCAGATGCTGTTCACACCTTGGGGGGGGAAATCTCTCTAACACTTTGCTCACCTTCCAGCAATCCCTTCTCCAGGGTTTGGGGTGAATCCTTCAGGCTCTGCAAGGGGAGCTGGTGTAGCCTGGCAGGAGAGACAGAGAACCCCCCTGTCCCCCCTCCAAGGGACAACATCCCCCCAGCCTCCCCTGTGAGCTGGCAGAAGGGTCTGTGCTCTGCTCAGCATCCTCCTCCGGAAGAGCCACATTAATCCCTGTTTTGTTTAAAATGACAGCTGGGCAGTGGCTGGAGTTTCCATTTTTTGCAAAGACTTTTTGGGATCGGAAGCCTGGATTTGGACCAGGCTGGAACAAACACAAAAGAGCTTCATCCTTCTCTGCAAAGGAAGATGCTAAAAACAAAATCTGTGCCAGCATCACTACTTGAGCTATTAAACAGTATTTAGTGATGCATCTCAAAAAAAAAAAACCCAAACCCCAAAACTGTATTCACAAGGCATTTTGACAGGATGTAAACTGCTTGAACATGTGATTTCCTTCTCAATTTGAGCAAAACTAGACCAACTTCACGATATAGCTAAGGTTAAAACTGTGCCAATGGGGGCTTGTTCCATCCCTGGTGATTTTTTTTCTTCCTTTCCAGTTCTACTTAATATTTCACTCATTCTCCCCTTTGGATAAATTAATTTTGTGAACCACTCAGATCAATTGATGTTGAAGGACACAGTATAAATAGTTTTGCTTAATTGCCTGGAGCCAAAGGTGAGGTAGAAAACTCCACATCTTCTCCACAAATAGGGTTGAGGTGTTTTTATTGTTCTGCAAGGAGTCAGCAGGGAGGATAACTGACAGACCCTCCACCCCCCGTCCCTGGAATCAGCCTCTCTGTCCTTCAGGGGATTCCTCTGCTCTGTGCACCCTCCTCCTGATGGGCAGGATTTCTCCCATTTCCACGGTCACTCTGTGCCCTGCCCACACCTGGACCTGCCACAGCTGCCCAGCCAGAGCTGCCGAGCGCATCCGCAGCGTCAGCTCAGCGGGTGACGTTCCCTGCTGCGCTGGCCTGGAGAAGGAATTACTGCCAGAAGAGATGACTAATTTGCAGCATCCAGGATTTCACCCACTGAGGGGGGGGGAGAACAAAAAGCCCATACACCCCTGATCACAAAGAGATGCAGAAGCAGAGTCAGGACTGAACTCAGATCTCTCAAGAGGGGTCGGGGGGGAGCCTACAAACCCTGAAGTCATAATTATGTTGTACAACACGACATCTTGGGAGATTTTGTGCCTCTCCAGGCACACAAGGGATTGCACATGTTCATAGCAATGACTTCAACACCATGAGCTCATCTTGCTCTTTAATCGATGCCATATATGCAATGTATAGACCAGCCGCATGTCAGCTCCAGGGCATGCTTTGTTTGGAAGCATCAAAAGGTTGTTAAAGTCATCACAATGCATTTGCTGACTAAAGACAGGACACTGCAATTGGCTCTTGGTCTTAGTCCTGGATTAAATCCTTCTTTGGGGGTGGGCAAAGCAAGACTGGACAGGAGAGGAGAGGCACTAGGTAGACCCTTGCATCCAGATGAGCCATCCTTATGCCAGGGGCCCAGCCCATGTGTGCAATACTCCTCCTCCAGCCCGAGTAGACAGCAGAAGCATCATTATCTCTTTCCAGTAGCGAGCCAGAGACACATAAAGCAGTTTGCAGAGAACTAGACCCACCTCACCCCCCCCCCACCAAAAGGGGCAAAACCTGCAGCCTGTGAAGTTCTCCTCCCACCTCACCTTTCTTCCACTCTTTGCACCTTTTCCTACTCAAAGTGAGTTTGAGGCCAAGATATCACTCACTGGAAAAATCTGCCAGAGTCTAATCGAGCCCTGGTGAGCCTTCCTTCCATGCTGCAGCTGCAATTCTCCCCTTTCCATTTCCTTTTTGGAGCATTAAGTCCTCTGGGCGATGACTATTTGTGGTTCTGGACGTCAGCCTTCCCTGAAAGCTGAGGAATGTGCAGAATAAAACCTCCCTGTGCAACTCTGGGAGCCAAGCACAGGCTGAGCAGTGCAAGAGGGAGGTGCTGCTTTCCAGTGAGACAGAGAGTCATTCAACCCCCCCTTGGCCAGCATCTCCACAAGCACAGATGCTCACTGGAACATCTTATTAAGCGTTCCCACTCACACGCTAAAGGCTCGTATTGAGAGGTGGCTGTTTCTCCTTCACGCCTCCTCTTCAGCTCTGATCACTCTCTGAAGAGATGAAAAACCAGGACTTGAGAAGACTTCAAAGTCCCCACCGAAAGGTGTTGGCTCAGCTCCATGTCTGGTCTCAAACCCCGTTTGTCCCACAAACACAACAGCTTAGACAATAGTCTGTGGGGTGTGAAGGGACTGAATCCATCAGAGGCTCTCGTGGCCAGTGAGACCGAGCACTGTCCACCGGGGGTCACAAGCAGCATAAAGCCACTACTGAATCTCAAATGCTCTAGACACCTTCTTGCCCACAAAGGCCCCGAACCCCCAGCTTCACCAGCACCCTCACCCCCTCCCAGGCTTGCCCCAGGATGGGTGCTTTTACCTGGAACGCTGCAGTGCCTGGACAGCTGCCTGGTGAGTTGGTCTCGCACAACAGGACCTAGGAACAAAGGAGAAGGTGTAGGTCTGGCTCTGCTCCACCACGATGGCTTCCTGGTGAGAGTAATTCCCTTGGGTGTGCACCATGAGTCCAGCCAGGTTTTATAGTGCATGATGCATGACCATCTCTGGTAGGTACACCCCAGAGCATTTCATGCCTTTTTGAAGTAGGGAGCAATCTGACAACCCCCTTAATCCATTAAAAAGTTCACCAGCCCAAAACCACCTCACTGTGTCAGAGACATCCTTGCACTAGCAGAAACCAGCACATTCCTGTAGTTAGCTCAAGCCAATAAGCCAAGTGCATCCCTGCCCCCAAGATGAGGAAGCAGACCAACCCCCAGGGCTGGGATGTCTCCCTTGGTACTCTTGAGGAAATCAGAAGCTTGAGCATCACCACAACCACATCTCTACTCATGTTTTTTCCACCTGGAGGAGCAAAGGAGCTGCCCTCTTGCTCCTTGAAGGCCTGCCCCTGGTTTTCATCCCTGAAAGCCTGAGCTGTAGAAAGGTGTGAACAGTGTGTTTTCTGTTTGCTGAGAAGGAGGGGAAGGTCTAGAGGACAGCCCCAAAAGGTTTCATTGCAGAACGGTGGGCTGAAACATTTCTCCCTCTCTGGTTTTAGCCCATTGTTATCAAAAAGAAATTTTTCCCTAGGAACCCATTAGTACAACACAGAGAGGCAGGTAAAAATATCACTCAATCTTGAAATCTTGTTTGAAAAGGGAAAATTAGAATATTTTGTTTAAAAGCTTCAGAACATTTTTCACACGCCAAAAAAAAAAAAAAAGAAAAAGGTTTTTCAGCCCTACTTCCTCTACTTTTTGATGAATTTCCAACTAGTCTTAATTAACCCCAAACCTGCATTTTTTCAGCAAATAAATGGCTCGCCTGAGCACATTTGCAAAGAACCATTTAGGAATTGTAACGGCTTCTGTAGGTAGCAAGAAAATTGAAATAATAATTAAAGGCAGAATTAAAACCCCACCTGTTTGCTTCTAATATACAAGGGGAAAGAAAAACCATCTCAACCCCCTTCATCTTATGTTAAGTCAAACTATAATGGAGAACAATTAATACAGTTTCCTGAGGGCTTTCTGATAAAGGCCATCAAAGAGGCTTTTAAGGAAACTCAATAGCCAAAGGGGGATTGCTGAACTTCCCCTGAGTATTAAAAGCTTAAGACAGAGAAAAGAAGAAATGGAATCGCAAGTTCATTCTCAAACGTATAAATAATATAATAATAGGAGATCCCCGAGAGCCCATCTTTGGAAGAAAGTCCTTTATTAACAACATGAGGGGAAAAGGGGGAGCAGCCAAGTGGAAAAAAATTACAGGGAATAGAAAATAATCTCTGTTGGCCGAGGCCGGCGTAAGCTGCACGGGGACCTCATCAAGGTGTGCTAATGAAGGGCTTGCCAGAGGGTTAAATGAAGTGGTGAGGGGAAAGAAGCAGACTGGAAAAATGACACTTGAACTTTTCCTACAGCTTGGTGGGTTTTAAATCAGCCTTAGGAGAGAAGAAAAAAAAAAAAAGATAAGAGGCTGGTGTGATCCTGAGCAGGTGAAGAAACGCTGGCTCGGCAGTTGGAGGCAGCATGGAGATCAGACTGCAAGGGGATAAGAAACAATGGAAAATAGGAAAAAAAATACCTTTAGAGGATAGAGTTTAGTCCTGGCCACTTCTCCTCAGGCCAGGCACCCAGGATTAAAGTCTGCCCAATGCCCTTCAGGAAAACTGTAAAAGTCATAAAGGGAGTTTTACAGCGAAGAGGGTGAGATGGGGGTGGTCAAGGCTGAAGAGGAAAGAGATGAGGAAGAAGCTGGTGGGACCATCATAAACCCCATGGCTTTTATGGAAAGCTCCCTTTAAGGAAGCTTTTAAAGAAAGTGCACCTTCCCCAAACAAGTTTAGATACAAGAGAAACCAGAATGCTGCAGGGTACTGGGCATCGCCCGCGAGATGAGGTTAAGCAGAAATGCCCCAGGAGTGGAGCCAACCCAAACCAGACCAGGGGTTTCTTCCACCTTGGTTTGAAATTTCACTGCCAAAGGCAGGACACGGAGCTGGTCACGCTCCTGCCTGATAAATCCTCTCCTCCTGATCTTGCTTTCTAATGTAATAGTTTGCATTTTCAGTCTGCCCATTGAGATGGGCCAGGGCACTTAATCCCTGATGGTTTATTCATTATTAGAAAGCTTTTCAGTTTCCCTTGAACATCACTCAGGTCTGATTTGATTACAGAATACATCCAGTGCAGAGTTCCTATTTCTGAGAGAGGAGTGATAATTAGGTGATGGTCTTGCAGCCTGGAAGGAGACAGGCAGGAGAAGCCTCGGGAAGAGAAGGGGCAGGTGATGGGTGGAAAAGCTCCAGCATCAGCACAACCACAAGCAGCTGAGCCCTGCAGTCCAGCCTCTCTCATTTCTCTCCATCCACAGAAGCTCACTCTGAAATGCATCTTTAGCAGGAGCAAGGCTGGAATTTTTGTTTGGTTGGTTTTTTGTTTGTTTTTTTTACCCCTGGGGTTTGTGGAAGAATTAATCAGAAAATTGCAGCCCACCAGGCTTTAAGGTTGGAGCTAAATCCCTTTAAATCAGTGTCACTGAGCTCCCATCCACTGATGATTTGATGGCTTGAATTTTTGTTTCATTTGATTCTAGTCTTCAGAAGAAAAAAAACAAAGCCCCAGATTTTGTTTCAGCTCCAATATAAAATGACACGAAACATAAAACATGGCTTTGCTGGATTAAAGGGATACCAGGAGCCTCTTCCAAAGGCTGAGGGATTGTGTCCCTTTTCTGATCTCCTTGTCAGTGTCCCCTTCCCTAGGCAGGGATCCCAGTTGCTTGGCCTCTTCCCCCTCTAATTCCAAACTACCAGCCCCACTATCCCAGTACTGGAGCAGCCAGGTGATCATCTGCTCACCAGGATGATGACCAAAGTCCTTCTGCATGTCTCACAGCTCACACAGGGATGGGGATCAGGTGATCACCTCTGGGTCTTCCTCCTGTTCTTGTGCTGACCTCCAATTCACAGACTGGTTTGGGTGGGCAGGGACCTTTCAAGCTCATCTGGTCCACCCTCCCCTGCAGGGAGCAGGGCCATCTGCAACCAGAGCAGGTTGCCCAGATTCATCATCATCACTCCTTGCAAAGCCAACTGATTTCTTTTTTTATTATTATATTTATTTCTTTTTCTATATGGGTGTAACTGATCCCAGCAGGGGCTTATTCTCTGCTTCAGCTGCAGCCCCTCCTACTGGGTTTTGAGTGGCCACAGCGCTGGTCACAATGGTTGGAAGGGCTGCAGTGCCTGCTGGTTTGTTTTTGGGTCCAGAGACCTTCTCTTCCCCTGGAGGGCACTGAATAGTGTTGTGGAAAACTCATTAAGCACAGGCCAGGCCCCAGCACATCACGCTGGTTTGAGTCTCAGGAACTGCCAGGCTGACAGCAGACTTCTTCCAAATATTGTAATAGCTTATCAGGGATCTTCTATCATTCAGGGGTGACATTTCAAAACACTGGGGGTGACTACTGCCCGAGGCACTTGTCCATACTCTGCCATTCATAACCATCCAGCCTCAGGGCAGGTCTCTGGGTGGCATTCCTGAAAAAGTTTTGTTTGACCCTTTACAAGACCTGGGACACAATCAGGAGACACAGTAACAAGAACATACTGGTCTGGACATCCCAAGAGTACTCAAAATTCTCTGAGAGGCTCTCCTCTCCTGTCTTGCCCCTAGGTTGGGTAAGATTGCTAGTAAATGACAAGGCTGCACACCCAGACCAGCTCAACCTCATGACCAGGGGTGCCATTCTATCACAGGCTGACAATACCCTGGAGAGCAACACAATAGCTCTCACCCATTTCCCAGAGATGATAAAAAGCACCACAGAGAACACAGATAAGGATTCACGTAACACCACCACACAAAGAGATGGACCCACGCTGTGACCACGCACCATTTAACCAATGCTTTAACACACTCTCATCAGATTTGTCTTCATCTCAACCCTTTATGTCTCACATTGGGTGTCAAAAGGACTATTGTGGTTTAACTTCTGGCAGCTAAATGCTCACAGCTGCTCACCCACCACTTCACCCCCCTCCTGGGGGGTAGGAAGGAGAAGTGGGAGGAAGAAAAACAGTGAGACCTCAACAACACAAAGAGAGAAGAAAACAACAGTAGTAATGAAATGGTAGACAAAGTGAGTGATGAAAATCAGGAAGGCTCTACCTGTGCCTGAAATGCCAACTTTCCCCGCTCTAGCCACATGGAAGTTACACACTGAAGCATGTTGAAAACAGGTAGCCCTAGCCTGGGCCAACCCTCCCCTTATATAGGGGCAGGACTCAGTGTGGTGTCAACTGTCCCACTGGCTGGTTTGGTTGTTTATCCCGGGTGTGGCCCCTCCCAGCTGCTTGGGCCAGCAGCTGCTGGTGCTAATGAACCCAAACCGAACCCAGGACAGACGACCAGGAGAAAAGATAAGGGAGGAGGACAAGCCTGTTGCTATCTCCTCCCCTGTTAAAATTCACACCAGGGCTGATGTCAATCTTGTGGCAGCTGAAGGGCAGAAGGATCCTGCCAGCCATAGAGTGGTACTGGGTTTGGTGGCCCTATGGTGAGCCATAGCTTCTCCTTAAAGCTCACGAGCAGACGCAGCGCTGCGAGCCGCTGAGTTGCAAGAGTTCTCTGACAGGCACCAAGAGCCTCATCCGGGTGCTTTCAGTTGTATTTAGAGTCCTCCACCCTCTGTTTATTATATACCAAGGTGTTTTAAGTTTAGGTGCTGTGCACACGCCACCCCCCACCAGCTTGTTTCCTGCCGGAAGCCAAAAGAGATGCCAGTTCAGATAGGGCCATGGGTGGAGGTGTGGGCTAATAAGTGGACCTCCTAGGCAGCAGCAGTGGGGGGGGGGGGTGTGCACAGGTAGGCAGAGATAGGCCAAGATGGAAATGAGGGAACAGCACCATCCTTTCCTCCATCCCACTTGAATTGCTCCAGGGTGGTCTAACCCAGCAGGGTGGCGGATGCAGGCAAAGAGCATCCCCGTGTACCCCCTGTCAGTGCTGGGGTTGGTGGGAAAGCATTTGCATTTCAACGGCTGGACCTACTGTTCTCCTCTGTCAGGACTTGTGCACGGCAGGATATTTATTCCAATCTGCAGCTGGGCTCAGTGGCATCACTTGTTAGAACACTGGAGATGCTTCTTGCCTCGGAACACAAAGATCTGGCCTCTAGTTTTATTGTCAATAATTTCAGGGGTCTGCCCAGGCAGGGGGAGTGGATGGGTGGATGTATTAATCCTCCCCTCCTCAGCTCACAGATGCAGGATCCTGGGGGATCATCTCTGCTGGATGTTTGTCTAACCTTCAATCTTCCTGGCAGGAGATGCCAGTCCTCCCCCAGAGTCCTGCCTCCCTGGTGCTGCACGTTACTCCCGTAGCTGACAGAAAGCTTTTAGTAACGTCCAACCCAAACCTTCGCTACAGTGAATTAAGTGTTTTTATTCTCATCCTTTCTCCAGTGACCTTACAGTACAATTGATGAGCATCCATCTAATAATTAAACTTTGCCTGATGATTGGGCTGCTTTCACATCTTCTACTTCCCAGACAAAACAAATCCTGCTTCGATAACATTTCCTAATAAGCTACAGTTACTGAACCTCATCTTATTTTTCCTGCTTCTCCTCTGGACTCCCTCCAGTGCATCAACATCTTTCTTAACCCATCATCCCAAAGCGGGCAGGGTGTCCCGGTGTTGAGAACAACGCCACGCTCCACGGCTCCCGCTGCCCCGGCAAACACGTCTCCGTCTGACACACAGCTCCTTGCAGAGGCCCCCACCCTTTTGAACTCGTGCCCTTAATCAAGTGCGTTGTTCCTGTCCCACTGCAGGAACTTCTTGCTTCCTGCCCAGCCCAGTTAGCAGGGACTATTTTGAGCAGGAAACCGCAGAACAGTGGTGAGACTGCCAGGGAGAAGTGGTGAAAAGCTGGCGGTCAGGGAATATTCGTGTGAAGAAGGTGGCAGAGCTGGGGTCACGCTCTTGGCACCTGTCTTAGCAGGTCGGGCTTTTATCCAGCGGTTTGCTGTGCGTGCTCCTGAGCTCAGCAGGTTCTCAGCTGGGTGCTGGGATGCCTTGACCGGGATGCTGTGGGGATGAAGATGATGCTGAAATGCCTTGACTGGGATTCTGCGGGGCTGAAAATAATGTGGTTTTATCTGACACGCCTGGGGGGGCTGATAACTGTGAGGAGGAGGATGGAGAAGCACAGGAACAAGGCAAAAACCATACCCCAGACTCAAAGAGAGCACAGCCTTCTCCAGCTCCGGACATGGCTCGCAGCAGCATCCTGGCCAGTCAGGGGACTACTGGGAATTAAAAACCATGCCCAATGCCAGGGGGAAGCTCAGGATGCTCTTAATTGCATTGTGTTGCTCTTAGCCGAGTCAAACCACAGTCCAACAGGGCCCTGGTGAAGACTGAGTCAGTGGCTATTTATTTTGCAGGAGCTGTTTGTCGACAGTCTCCTGGATGCGCTGCAGCTTGGGGTGGCTGGATGAAGAGCCACTGGCTCTATTTTTATCAGTCACAACTGTCCCCACCAGACAGCATGTCACGTGCTTAGCTAGAGTTCTAAAATACCTCTGCCAAAGAGTTTTGCTCTGCAGAGCTCCAAACTGACGGGTGTTTAATTGGCATGTGCAGCTCAGGACGGCTCCAGGCTGCGGAAGCTGCGATGGAGAGGGGATGGCAGCGACTCTCCCCAGATTGCCGGCCTCCTCTGTGTGGTTTTGGGTTTAAGGCATAAATTTAGCTCTGCTTTGCCTCTTGCCTAAGTCGGTGTGGCTGGCAGCAGGCTGCAGGCTGCCTGGCATCGTGAGCCGTGAGACACCTTGGGCAGATGGCAGGTCTGGAGCACGTGGCCAGGTGGACCCAGCCCAGCCCTGCCCACCCAAACCTCAGCTCCAAAGCACAAGTGCCAGCCCCAGCCATGCAGAGATGAGAGTTGCAGGCCCAGTCTTGAATCCAAAATCATTTATTCTGCATTATTTGAGTTTTTTTCCCCCCATTTGTATTGTCAGAGTTTGCTGCCCCTGCAGCAAGGCTCAGGTCCAGTTAAGACGCCGCAAACTCATTTCACAAGTGTCTGACCCACTGACCCTGGGGATTCCAGATTACCAGGGGCTGAGCTCATGCTGAAAGCTCCCAGACAAGCGGCTCTCTCAGGAAGCGCCGTCCTGGAAAACGCAGCCCCAGAGAAAATAAACTCCCCTGAGCCACAGCAAAAGACCCAAACCTGCAATTTCTTCCTCGCTGTCTGGAAAGAGCCGGGGCTGGGTTTTCCAAGAGGTTAAAACACAGGGTAGGGATGTTATTTTAGTGAACAGCTGAGCCCCTTCAAACCTCCCGAGAAAGGGATCCGTCCCTGAGCCCTGTTTGTGCAGATGCAGAGCTGGGCTGGGCTCCAGGCCACCACCTCCCCCCGCCAGGACCCCGCTGGCATGGGGAGAAGTTACGCACAGGGTGGGGGGGGTAGTGGAAAAAGGCCTGTTTTGCAGGTGGTGACAAGTTGTTCCAGACATGGAGAGCAAACACAACTCCTCCCACCCCCAAAAACCTGGTTGGTGCTGGTAATTAAGGCTGGGGTTGCTGATGGGGTGCAGCACAGCAGGAGGCTGTGGGTTTGGGTTGCCTGCGGTGAGGGGATGCTCTGTGGAGGATGGGACCCTCTGTCACAGCAGGTACCTTCACGGTGATGGAGCTGGGTTGTTCTCTGAAGCTCCACAGAACCCCAGGAGTTGATTCAGGGTGACAAGCCTGCCTGAGGCTGTGCTTTGTCCTTCGCTTGGCTTCCCACAGCTCAGCCTCCCCTTGCTCCACACCTCAGTCTTGGTCAGCATCAACCTGGAAGGAGGTTGAAGCAAGGGGGGGTCGAGCTCTGCTTCCAAGGAACAAGCAGCAAAGACAAGAGGAACTGGCCTCGAGTTGCACCATGGAAGGTTTAGGTTGGACTTTAAGAGACATCCTCAGTGGCTCTAACTGGACTTGCCCCATCAGGCACAGACCCGAGGGTACAACTGGTGGGTGCCAGCCCAGGCTGCCAAAAAAGGGAGGGAAATTAAACATGGGATCTCTCTAAAAATGCCCAGTGGGTGACTGCTAACGGCTCAGCCCCTTGAGGAACAGCTTTAAAAGTAAATAATTCCCAGGTTCTAAGGCAGGATGAGGAGACCTCACTGACCACTGACATTCAGCAACCGTACACACGAAGCATCAGGGCTCTGCTGGCTGCCTGGTCTTGTTCAGCTCTTGACAAAGGCATCCATGGGGTCATTAACTCCAATTAGGGCCATCTATTATTATTACTACCCAGGAAACCTTGCACATGGGTCGCTCCAGCACAACGTTATTTTATTGTGGGGAATCAGGCCTCCCACGAGGGAGCTTCACTCTCTTGGTTTGGTGCCTGGAGGGTGTTTTTGCTTAATGACCCTCTTACAACACCGGGTCCCTTTTCGGTGGTGTCTCCCCTGGCACGGTAAGGGCTCCGTACAGTGATTGCTGCAGCCTTCCTGGGAGACCTGGTGCTTAATGACGTGTGGTCAGCATGGAGCACAAGTGGAGAACCTGAGGGACACCCCAAAGAGCTTCCCATACCCTACAGAGGGTCTTGGTATGGCATCTCAGAGGGGACCCCGACTCCAAACTGGACTGTCCTCCCAGGCTGGCAGGTCCCTGCTGGGTCAGAGAAAGGTTTGACTATGTATGGTCTGTCACTCACCCAGCCCGAGATCCCTTCAGGCTCTTTGTGGCCAATGTGTGATGTGCTTGTGGCTGACCTACCTCCCTAAGCCTGCATTAAGATGCACGCTGACAAAAAGAGTCTCTTAGCATAAGAAGGAGCTTGGCTATCTCTGGGTGCTCCAGCTGGAGCCTGTGGAGAGACCTCTGCATCTCTAATGCCTGCGAATCCCCACATGTTAGATATGTAGATGTCATCTCCAGACAGGCATCTGATCCTCCAGCACTGCTTGCTTCTCTTGCTGGACTAGCAAAGGTGCTGGGGCCAACCAGACTTTGACAGCCAAACTGAAGATGGTGAAGTTAAAGCAAATTGATCTGCTCAATTATGTGAGCCACCAGCTTCAGGCAAAGGGTCCGTTGTGAAGCTGCAGTCTCAGCTGTAAGCAGCCTCCCTGCCCACGCTGGCCTCGCAGCAATGGTCCCCTTCCTGCTGGAGTGTCGATGTGTGGAGAACGGAGCGACTAAGCTCCTGGGGGACACTGCCTCCTGCTGCTTTCCCACCTCTCCGGGCCAGCTGCCGACTTCCAAGGATGTGGTCCCTGCTTTGGCTTTGCAGGACCTGAGCTCAGCCTGAGCCCATGTTACTCTGAAGCTATGCTGAGCCCCCTCCAAGTTTTTTCTCATCCAGGACCTTGCTAATGATCTGAGAGTACAGAGAGCTGCTGATCTTATCGCTGGTGGGACGTACATCTGTGCAGAAGGTCATGGTGACCACTACTAGCCAGGGGATGGCTGTAATTCTGGCTGTGAGCACACGGAGAAGCCTCCTTTGCCTTGGGTGGGTGCAGAGACTGGGTCCATGCTTCACAAGAGCTTCTGGGAGCTTCTGCAGAAGCTCCAAAGCAGAAGAAGATGCTGCTGCAGGATTCAGCTACTGGGGAGCGGGGCCAGAAAGAGCAGGGGAGGGGAAGAAGGCCAGTGGCAGACTGCTGCATGGGGAGGAGGGGATGCCCAGCCAGAAAACGTGCTCCCCCAGGAGAAACCAACATCGCCGGGGTGTCTGCCAGTAAATCCACAGATGAGGGAAGGTTTCCTGACTCCTGCCAACCCTCTGTTTGACAGGAGACAGAGCAGTTTGTCCTTCATTTAGCTGACACTGAGGGATGACCTCAGCTCCTGCAGAGAGGGGGAGTGGGAGGAGAACTGCCTACCGTGAAGGTCCTGGGTGCCAAGACCTCACCCCTTCTGGCCAATATAAATATATATAAATACATCCCATCACAGGAAACATCTTTGCTCTCTGTGGTCTGCAGAAGCTCAGTTTGCTGAACGGTGGAGTTTGTGACAACGCCACTAGACTGGGGGGGGAAGGAGGGACACGAGGATGGAGATGTTTGGCATAAGGCACCCAGCCCTTATCAAAACCTCGAGGTGCTCGGTGCATGGTCAGCTTCCCAGCGTGCTGAGAAATACTTTCCTGGCCTGTTTTGATAGTGTGACTTCTAGAAGACTGGGAATCTTTCCAGACTAGGACCTGGGGACTTCAGTTCCCCTGGAGCAAAGTGATAGTTAAAAGGCCTCAGCGGGGGGCATCTTGTTGATTTTTCTTTTGTTCCCTCGGGGTTTTGTGTTAAACCCTCTCCGGGCCTGCAAAGAACAATAATCTTTTGGGAACACCCATCAGGAAGCACTGGCCATGCCCTCCCTTTCTTTCAGGTTTGGAGTTGCTCCATTAAAGTGACTAAAGTCAAACAAGACTTTTCCACTTACCCAGAGGAGAAGCTGCAAACCCAGCTGCCTTGTGTATGAGAAGTTAAAAAAAAAAAAAGGAAAGGCAAGTTCTACAGAAAAAAACCCACAACCGAGTTACAAAAGGGAGGGCAGCTCTGTCTCCCTGCCTGCTCCAAAACCTCTGGTCAAGCCAGGAGCCACCTCATCCCCAGGGAGATTTTGGGGCAGGTAGCAACTGCAGCAGAGGGCTGAGGAGCTGAGCTGAGCAGGGGGAAGCTTTGGAGACCAGGGGGAAGCTTTGGAGACCGGAGGGTTATGAAACAGTTTCCTGTTTACTCATCTCTCACTTTTTTTTCTCGGTTCACTACAGACTCTACCTACCAGGCTGCTGCTGTCACTAGTGATGGAGGGGAAAGCCCTGTCCCCTGCCACCCCATTACACCCCATTCCTCCTCTCTCGACCAGCTCAGACCCAGGAGGACACAGCCACACGCATGTGCCTGTCCTCAGCATCCCTGCACTGTCTGCTTGCAGCTGGGAAAGACCATTCCCCAGGGTCCTTAATGTCATTTAATCCTTTGAGTTGATTAAAATATTGTATTAACCACAAGAATCGGGCGTAATGGGAATCGCTGAAACACGCAGGGTGGAACTGCACGGCGAGTGGGACCACTAAGTGAGCTCTAATCCATTGTTCTGCTGGGGGGGGAAGGATTGGAGCATTATTTCAGGTTGGGAGGGGGTGTTGAAAGCCTCAGCTCTAAGGCAGCGATCCCCAGCTGGGGTAAAACGGTGTAACCTGGCGGGTTTCTTATTTATACTGCTGGAGGTTGTTTTAAAACCAGTTGGTTACAAGGGTGAGGGGCCCTCTCCACGCTTGCTAGCTCCAGGTTCCTGAGTGGAGAGCAGGTGTGGACAGGCTGAGCCCTGCACTGCACTGGACCAGGTGTTCTGTGGAGGCTCAGAGGTGAGGGCTGTGCTGGGGTACCCGTTTCGTCACCCCCTGGAGAGCTTGGCCAAGAAAGCCCAAGAAAGGACCAAAAAGGACTGGTTTGCTGGAGGTTGGGGAAACTGAGGCAGGGTGAGACTGCAGCGATGCATAGTAGGGCTGAACCCAGGGCCTGTGCCCAACCCTGTTCCACATCAGGATGAGACCCCATGCTGCTGCTCCCAGCTCTAGAAGTGGACCATGGCCACCTCAGTGGGGTCCCTAAACCACAGGAGAAGCAGAGCCTGGTGTGTCCAGCAGAGCCCAGACCCACCTGGCTGTGCAGGGACACGCAACGAGGATCCTCACTCTTTTCCCTTGCTCCTGTTGCTTTTTCCTCTGCACTATGCCCCATGGATCAGCAAAAGGCTGGCAGAAGCTACTCTTTGGGCTCACAAGACCTTGTCTTTTGGGCCATCAGCTTCTCTGGCTACAAGTATCTGCTAATCTGGTGCTGATAAACACTGGCTGGCTGGTGAGTCCCAAAGCACAAAACCAGATTAAGAAAAACTTGAGTTGTTTGGTTTGGTTTTTTTTTTTTTTTTTTTTCTCCCTGTTTCCTTTATTTACTTTTTTTTTGGTCTTTGAGCCTTAAACATTTATGCCTTTGTTTGGTTTTTGGTTCAGAGCCCTCGCTTGTGACGGAAAAGGGCCCCAAACTAAAAACCCAAACAAACTCCAAAGCTGAACATCCAGTGAAATCACAGCTTCCAGCAAAGCCAGGAGGGCTGAAGCAGCCACGCAGGAGCTTGTGGAGATCCACAAGGACCTCAGGGATGGGCAGCACAAGGCTTGTGACCACCACACGTATACCCTGTTGTATTTGTGTGTGGTTTTTGGGGTGGGAGGGACAGGATCACACGAGGCCATCCCGAGCGAGGGCACAGCAGCAGCGTGGTCATTGCAGATCAAGGAGGCTGAGCTGCACCCCTGGACACTGTCCCCTGTTTAAGGAGCCTCTGAAGAGAAGAGAATCATGGCAGTGCCACCTCTGCCTGATCCCTGTCCCTCAGGGAGAGCTTTGGAGGGGCAGCTACCCCTCTCCAGGGACACGGGGAGAAAGAGAAATGAGGGTGCAAGATGTGCAGGCTTGGGGAAAACCTAGCTGAGAGGGATTTTTTAGGGAGGTGGTGGTTCCTTGCCCTGCACTCGGTCCACTCACGAGACACAGCAAGGGGAGGGTGGTGGTAGCCCCAGCAGGCATCTCTCCTTAGGGACAAGGCTGTTTGTCCTGCCCCTGCAGCGCCCAAAACTGCTCCCTGTCACATGCCCAGCCCTGGTTTTGAGTGGGCATGAAAGAGCAGCATGGCAGAGATGTCCAGCAGCCCCTCTGGAGGAAGGGGCCATACCCCTGCCATGCTGAGCCCCCCCCAGGGTCCTGCTCAGGGGCAGGGGCTGTAGCCAGGAGCTGATGCTGGGGAGTGTGGAGGAGAAACAGCAAAGCCTTAAGCCAGTTGTTTTTAGTGCTTCTTTATATGGGAATGTTCCCTTGTCCTCTTCTGGGAGCTCCCAGGGCTGGTCCTGCCTGACCCTCCTCTGTGTCCCGCTCTGCTGGGACATGGAAGTTTTGCAGCCTCCTCCATGGAGCATGGGGGTCCCTCCAAAAGCCCTGGCTGGAGGGTGGTCCCTGTCCCAGGCTGTGTGGTGGCCCTGCAGCTGTGTGCCCTGGAGCTGGCTCTTTGGGGTGGCTCTGCAGCAGAAGGACATGCAGAAATCCCCAAGGTTTCTCTCAAGACTCCCATGGCCTCCTGTTGAGCTTTACTCTGGATTTTATGTTCCCTTTCCTTCAAGAAAGGAAAAAAAAAAAAACAACCATCTTGTTTTTAGCAACCCACTCCTTTGTCCCAGTAACTCTCCTGCTGCTTGTCCATCAGGGACTGTTGTGGTTTAACCCCAGCTGGCAGCAGCTCAGGGACTGTTCCTTCTGCCAAAGGTACCGCTGGCTCCCCCCAGACCCACGCGAAAGGCGGAGACTGGCTGCAGAGGTCTGCGGATGAAGCAGCTTTCACAGCTCTCCGGCAGCTTGTCCTCCAGATGCACCATCTGCCAGGCTGCTGGTGCCTGTCTCAGGGTACTTCTCTGGCCCAGCTGCCTTGCCAAGCTCTAGGGATTGCCCTAACCTCGGGCACTGTTTGACCACGTCTTGGAGAAAGGATGCTGGGATGAAGGAAGAGCTGGTCCAGGCAAGCTTCCCCCCCTTGGCAGGGGTGCGATGAATGCTCTAGAGGCTCAAAGCACAAGCTTTAAGCATCTGAGCATCCTTGATCTACCAGCTCTGCTCAGCACCTCGATCTGCCTCCACAGGGGACCTGTAAATTATCTGTGAAGCTGACACCAGTGCACTCCAGGGCTCACCAGCTCCTGCGTGGGCTCAGCAGGCTGCTTGCCTCTGCAGCTTGCAGGGAGAAGAGAGCCCACGACATCTGTTTTCTTGTGGGGAGGGGAATTTGAGGAGCTCTTCTATAGCCCCAAACCCATTTTCACACGACTGGCAGGCTCCTAATCGTTGAAACACTACCAGGTTGGAGTGAAACTGGCCAAAAGATTCAGATCCTTTAAGAAAAGGGAAGGAACACTCTGTGAGGTTGCACAAACCTTCCTCCTTAAGAAATGGAGCCAAAACCATCTAGGCACTGGGGGCAGCTCCCTCCATGTCAAAGAGACCTGTGCTTTTAGAAAAGCTGGAGGCTTTCAAAACCCACCTGGACAAGGCAATCCAGTGCAACCTGCTCTAGGTGACCCTGCTGGAGAAAGGGGGTTGGATGAGATGATCTCCAGTCATCCCTTCCAATCCCCAGCATGCTGGGCTTCGTCGTGATTCTGATTCTGAGCAGACTGCAAACTGAGCTCTCTGGAAGTTGGGATATTGAGGATGCTCATCCCAAGTTGCATCTGAAACTTGGCTTCCACTTGTGAAACAGTCTCACAATCTACATCATTCTTCTACGTGCTTGTGGTGGGAGAGGACTATTCTTCCCAACTGTGGTCCCTGGACTGGGCACCAAGGTGCCCACCATCAAGCTTTCCAAAAGGCCCAGTGCAGGGGCTTGAGCTGAGCTGCTGTAGCCTGGGAAGGCTGTGCCAGGCTCTATCCTCTGCTGTGGTGGCTTTGAGATGGTTCCTCCCGTCAGGTGCCTGGACTCAGCTGGGGAGAACATGCCAAGAACCTCAGGACTGGAGAAAGAGGATGCAATGTGCTCCTTTTCCCTGCCTTCCTACAGAGGTCCTCTAAATGATGATGGGAGAGGAGCCCAACAAGGCTGGGGTCCATCTCACTCACTCCAATGATCAGGAGCATCATCTCATCCCTGCCTGCGAGCACCCAGCAGCCTTTGCCAGAGCTCCTAAATCAATCCAGGAAGGCTGGGCTTGCACAGCTCCTCCAGTAACACCAGCCAGGTGATTTGTGCTCTCCATACAAAAGCTCTTCCTCACGCTGCTGGCAGGAGAGGCTTTTTGTGTCCCTGATTAGAATAGCAAGAGAGGATGGCACTTGACAGCATGCAGTCAAGAGCTGTGTTTATCCTCTATAATTGCTGCAGGCTCCTCTGTCTCCTGCTGAACCACATCACCCCATCAGATGGGGACAGGCTGTTTATCAGGGCCTGTTGGGACAGGACAAGGGGTGATGGGCTTAAACTAAAAGAGGGAGATTTAGACTGGAGAGAAGGAGAAACTGTTGGTGCTGAGGGTGGGGAGAGCCTGGCCCAGGCTGCCCAGAGAGGTGGTGGCTGCCCCAGCCCTG